>JAJMAK010000026.1:0-92848 GCA_030572615.1 Metschnikowia lachancei
GGGAAGATACTTGCAATCAAAAGGAGTAATTGCCGCAAACAGCAAGGTTTTCCCCATCGTCATTGATGCTGTCGGCAAGGTCCTCAACCAGTAAATTTCATAGGAATTTCTATATACATATACCATTACTTGCGCTAATCTGAAATTTCCGTCAAGTAATACTTTTGCTTACCAGCTCTAACAAGGAGAAGTTTACCGTCAATCAAATGATTGTCCTTGTCGAATAGCACGACATCATCGGAGTCAATTAATTGGTCCCGCTCAATCCCTAAGTAAATACCACCTGCCTTGATCAAGGCTTTGGTTTCACTTTTAGATTTGTTCAAAATTTTTGCCAAAAGAGTACTCATTTTGATTTCATTGACGTTCCTGAAAGACAGAAGACTAAGCTTCAGCAAAATTCCCGACTTTTTAAACTTTTGAAGAAGCTTGTTTGCTGATATCTCATCATCAAATGGTTGGTCGGGCGTTGGGAACAAAAAACTGGTAATATATGCCATCTCATCACCTACGCCTGGACCATGGATCAAGTCAACAACCTCCCTTGCGAGCACCCTTTGGGCAATTCTGAGTCCGGGGTCTGCCAAATGTTTTGCCATGACCACATTATCGATTGACTCAAGGGGAAGAAGAGTGAACATCTTCAAAAGTTTACCAACCATTTCGTCCTGGCAATTGATGAAGAATTGATACAATTGGAAAGGAGAAGACATCGACTCGCTGATGAAAATTGCATTTCCGGCAGACTTGCCGAATTTCTGCCCATTGGGGGTAGTCAAGAGAGGAACCGTCATTCCATAAGCAGGTTTTTCCCCGCTCTTGTCGTCAGGTGAGGCAAAGTGCTTTTGAACACGCGAAATCAAATCGGTGCCGGCAGTGATATTACCCCACTGGTCATTTCCGCCAACTTGAACATTAACTCCGTTGTTTTTAAAGAGATGCCAGAAGTCATATGCTTGCAAGATCTGATAAGTAAACTCATTGAAGCCAAGACCTTGCTGGGAGTTTAGTCTTGACAGAATCGAGTCTCGCGAAAGCATCTGCGTGATGCGGATATGTTTTCCATAAGTGGCCAAGAAGTCTAGTAAGTTGACGGAAGCCCACCAATCTGCGTTATTTACTGAAGTCACTGAACCAACCTCGGTGGGAGTTTCCGAATGAGGGATTTGTCTAGATTGAGCATACTGGAGTCCATTTTCAAAGAACTTTTCCATTTGGCCTTGGATGACCTTGACATTATCATTTCTTTCGTTGTTTGCCATCTCGGATCTCTCGGTAGTACGTCCACTTGGGTCACCAACAGCACCAGTAGCCCCTCCCACAAGGCCAAAGATATCATGGCCTCTCAAACGAAAATGTAGTAATACCATGAGCGGCAATAAGTTACCCAAGTGGAGCGACTTGGCGGTGGGGTCCGCACCGCAATAGAGCTTCAACTTCGAAGCTCCGGGTTCCGTCAACTTGTAGAGATCGTCGCTAGTAATAGACTCAAGCAAGTTTCTATTTTGCAAGTGACTGACAAGCGATTGCTTGTAATCGTTGTGGAAATGCTCGGCTTTAGTCAAGACATGAACCGGAGGAACTATGGAGATAGTATCTGGAGGTCCCTCGGCAGATGGCACCGCGTCGGAAGACTGGAATCTGGTCCATCTCGGGTGAAACACGGGGGTTCTTCGTATACTCCTGAACATTATGAAGGAGATTCACAGATATCAAATTATCGTTATGAATGAAACTGTGCGTTTCGAACTTTTGTGTTGCAGTAATATGGTGTTTCTCAATTGGGCCAACAGAGAAAATGGATGTGAATTCCGCGACTCACTCGAACATTATATGGAGGTTTTCTCTCGCTCCTTAGATAACCCTTAGAGCTTTTACGGTTGGAAAGACTGAAAATTTTGACATTACTGCCGAATTAAAGGTTTAGAAAATTATGAAATTTTAGAATTTTAATTCTCTTTCTATATCTTTTTATGTCTATTTGATAATTCTTTGTGATTTTATCTGGTCTCTTGCTCACTGTTCTTGGTACTTGTTCCACTCCATTTTGGAAATCGGCTGCGAACTTATGGACATGTGCATTACTGAAGCTCGCGCACATCTCTGCTATATACTAGGTGAGCCTCATCGCAAGAGAAGCCTAAGTATCCACAGCAAAAATGTCCAACGACCCGGTAAACCATGCTGGCGACGGCACAGGCTCTAAAAAGAGAAAGAGAAAGAGATCTAAAAAGTCCCACCAGGAAATCTCTCAGCCTTTGGTCGATGATGTTCGAATTAATAGAACAAACAAGAAGACCAAATTTGATGATCCAAATGAGACCAATGAGGAAAGAAAGGTGGAATTAGAACAACATGTTCCAGAATCCTCGGGAACAAAAGTGTTTAGGACGTCTGAGACCAGTGGTGAATCTTCCAAATATCCACAAGAAAAATTTCCTCAACAATCCAAAGATCAATACGATGTGCCAACATCTGTTGAAGATGAAGCAATTGCCAAGCCACATCTCATGTCAGGCACTAGAACCCCATCCGTAGAACTGCAAACCAACGTTTCTGTCATGTCCAAAAAAGCAGAAAAGAAAAAGAAAAAGAAAACTGTGTTTTTTGACGGCGATGAGAATGACGAAGATGATGAAGATGATGAAGAAGCCAGAGCCTTTCGGATCTCACAGAATGTGACACGAGGATCTTTAGCGAAAAAAGCACAAGATCTACTAGAGATCAGAGAAAGGTTGCCCATTTACCAACACAGAGAGAAAATTCTTGACTACGTCACACGTAACCAAGTAACTGTCATCATCGGAGAGACAGGTTCCGGTAAGTCTACTCAAATCCCTCAATTTCTTATGCCTCTCAATAAGAAGAAAATCGCAGTGACCCAACCTCGTAGAGTTGCTGCAGCTTCTTTGGCATCCAGAGTTAGTGAAGAATACGGGTGTGTTGTTGGCCAAGAAGTCGGATACCAAGTCCGGTTCTCCAACCTCACTTCGAACAAAACAAAGTTGAATTACTTGACAGATGGTATGCTTATCCGAGAGTTGATGCTTGATCCCACGCTATCTAAATACTCGACCATTGTTATTGATGAAGCGCACGAAAGAACTGTCCTTACAGACTTGATTCTTGGTTTCTTGAAACAATTAATGCTTAACAAAAAGCGGAAAGATTTGAAGGTTATTGTCATGTCTGCTACTTTGAACGCAGACCTCTTCAGTAGATTCTTCGACCATGCTCCAATCTTGTACATAGAGGGAAAGATGTACCCTGTTTCAAGGCACTATCTTAGTGAATCATCTGAGGATATTGTCGACACAATGATTAAGACGGTGGTTCAGCTTAATATGTCAGAACAGGAAGGTGACGTATTGTGTTTCTTACCTGGTCAGGAGGAAATCGATAATTGTGTGTCTATCCTCAATACCTTGGCCCCTGAGCTACCAAAAGAAGCACCCCTCATTGTGGCCTTGCCTCTTTACGCAGCATTATCACCGGGGCAGCAGCTGAAGATCTTTGAAAAGCTTAGCGGAAGAAAGAGAAAGATCATTTTGGCAACCAACATAGCGGAAACCTCTATCACTGTCAGTGGCGTGAAATACGTGATTGATTCTGGTCTTAGGAAAGTAAAGGTGTGGAAACATCAGCTTGGTCTTTCCTCCTTGCTCACGACTCCAATCTCACAGGCCTCTGCCAAACAAAGAGCTGGTAGAGCTGGTAGAGAAAGTGCCGGCAAAGTCTTCCGTCTTTACTCGGAAAAATTGTTTTTAAACAAACTTCCAAAGCAACAAGAGTCTGAGATTTTAAGAAACGACATCATTTTGCCCGTCTTAACTCTCAAAAAAATGGGTGTAGACGACCTTCTCAACTGGTCATGGCTCGAACACCCTGGGCGCGAAAGCATTTTGAGTGCTCTCAATACTCTTTATGCTCTAGGGGCACTTAATAACTCAGGAAGTGTGACGCCTCTCGGAATCAAAATGGCTGTGTTACCTTTGCCTCCAGCACTTTCTGCTGTCTTGATAAGCGCCCTTGACTTGGGAGTTTTGCAAGATGTCATTGACATTGTGTCTTGTCTTTCAGTTGACAATGTCATTCTCAACGTCGGTGGTAATGGAGAGTTGAGGGACGAGGTCAACATGAAAAGAAGACAATATTGTCCTTTGGGAAGCCGTCTGGGAGATCTCATTGCTTTGAAGGAGTATTTTGACCATTTTAAAAAGCTTGATGATCAAAAAAGCACAGTGGAACTCAAGCTTTGGTGTAAAGAAATGTTCTTCAGCTACAAAGGATTCAAAAATGTGTTGAAAGTAAGAAAGCAATTAACTGATTATATGATCACCACGATAAAGCAAGATGACTCGTTGAATCAACATGAGCGCGAAACCCAGTTGAAAAATCTCAAGATGCAACTCAAGCAAGATACAGAAGAGTCGGACGATGAAGAAGATGGTTTTGATAAGCTCCTGCGTCTGATGAATATTGATAAGATTCTCAAGGCTTTCCTTAAAGGATTTGCACTCAACACGGCCGTCGGCATGCCGGACCGTTCGTTTAGAACATGCTCAACCGGTCAGCTCATCAGCATTCACCCTTCATCCAATCTTTTTGGAAAGTCGAACATGGATGCCGTGATGTTCATTGAATATGTCTACACAGCAAAGGCGTACGGAAGAACTTGTTCGAAGATTGAATTGAGCTGGTTGCAAGAGGTGGCCCCACACTTACTTGGAGGATCTAAGGTGAACATTAATGAATCAGGCGCAAATTAGAATATATGATAGACAGTTTTACATTCAGAATAAGCGAATAATTACAATAGAATATTCAAGTATCAATTTTAGTATCCAACCTTCCCATACAGCTTTTTTATTATTTAACCTTTCGCTGAAATCCAGAAATATATTTGAATGGTAGGGTAAAGTTGAACTGTGCGCGCGATCGATTCAAAGCTCCATTGCACGGAGTGTTTTTTTTTTTTATTATCATTATCCATTAATTTTAAACACGTCAACAAGCAATAACATACAATGGAAATAGAGGAGCCATTACCGCTTATACAGTCGACCCATGACTTCGTTAGTACGGAACACGAACTCAAAATCACGAATAATAAATACTTGGCGACATATGGCTATATGCTCTTAACACTCACTTGGGCCTTGTTCATAGTCACAATTAATTCGATATTCAAATGCTGGCATTGGGTCATACAGCCACTCAAGGTGCACGAAGAGACCAAGGAGTTGTATTTTAAAATCCTAACATGGTGCGAGAGAGTAGACTATGTTGTTGTGAGTCTATGGTGCATATACGTGGTGGCATGGTGGTGGGCATTATTTTCTTGGGTGGGTATTAAATTATTTCGCCATTCAAAGGGTATTCAAGCGTGACATAATTACCCATCTTCTCCTCTTGCGGATGTCCACAGAGCATCTCCGGTTTGGCGTCCTTGAGGCAAATTCTTGGTTTGCGATGCGGCCGGCCGTTTCCTTGTTCTTTCTCTCGCCTGGAGCAAGAGAACTTCATTGTACAACTTCAAATATTTATCTTTATCGCTGCATTCGAGTATCCGGGTTGTTTCCCATTTCCGCAAAAGCAATTGTGCATTATACGCTTCCAAAAACTTGGCGATAATCTTCTCATTTGCAACTGAACCTTTTGGAATGACTTTATCACTTTCCGTGGCATATTTCTCGCTAAGATCGACCACGTAAGCATCCCCAATTCCCAAGATCCAGCTCATTTTCTTACCCCAATTCTTAGAATATAATGACGGCTCATCAAACACATTTTCACAGGGGTCCAAGTGGACCCATCTTTGTAGTTTGTCACTGTAGTATTCACACCACACGTGGTCCTCTGCATTCCATATGTATCGTGTTTGTACTTCTGTGCCCAACACTGCTCTCAAAATCAACATAAAGCAGTTGACCCATTCACCACATCTGCCCCTGCGTGTCTCTAGCAACCTAGCTGGGTTGTTAATTCGAGCAAATTCCACGTGTTGCTGGCAATCAGTACATGTGTATACTTCAATAATCGAGATCTCGTCTGGATTGTTTGCCGCAGGCCTCTTTGAACCAGTTGGCACTATGTTATCACCGTCTTTGTTACAAGTTGGGCATTTGGGCTTTGTCACCCAAGAAAAAAAGTCTTCTTTGAAGTACTTGAGCGTCTCTAGGACAACGTAGTCCTCATATCCCAACTGTGGATTTTCGGGGCTTGTCTCTCGCTCATCGACACCTTGGTATATTTTGGCCAAGTCAATTGAGTCTAGTGCTTTTTCCAAACTGGAAGGCACATCATAACGTTGTAAATCTTGTGAAATTTGTTGGACTGAACTGATTAATCTTGAGTCGCCTTCGCTCTTTACGACAAGCCGTGTTGATCTCCGCTTTCTGGCGACATCGAGCATACCTTTGGTATAGCTGACTAATAGCAGATTAGCTAGTTCTTTATAGTCCAGTTCCACGCCCATTTTTGTGATTGAAAAGGTTATAAACGGATCCGTTGGGATTTAGGTGAAGAAAAAAAATTCAAATTAGGATAAAATCAGAGATATCTCAAGCAAAAAGAAATTTCGACAACTGCAGGATTCGAACCTGCGCGGGCAAAGCCCAAAAGATTTCTAATCTTTCTCCTTAACCACTCGGACAAGTTGCCTTATTGTGAGAAATACCAGTCTTGGTTTTTTACATCTTTTGGGTTAACAAATCAGCAGAAATTGACTCATGTGGCTCCCATTACCACCCTGATTATCGTTCTCGATAGTACATCTATAAAAATCAACAATACAGAGAAGACTAGAGTTGTCCTTGCATAAAGATGACGCGCTATACAAAGAGATTTAC
The DNA here is from genome assembly GCA_030572615.1 of Metschnikowia lachancei. Classification (NCBI taxonomy): domain Eukaryota; kingdom Fungi; phylum Ascomycota; class Pichiomycetes; order Serinales; family Metschnikowiaceae; genus Metschnikowia; species Metschnikowia lachancei. Next base: position 6,852 of record JAJMAK010000026.1, read on the forward strand.
CATCTTTTGCATCCATGCAGTTTTCAAGGGTATTAGTACTGATAAACTTTATGCGGACGAAGGTATAGGGCTCGAGAGAGCCGGATAACTTCATTATTCCGTACCCTATCCAGATGGTTTTTTCAGGTTTTCCTTTATATTTTTGTAGATTTTATGTCGTTTTTAAAGCGGCGTCCTATAGTACAATCATTTTCATTAAAAGAATCCTGGTATATGCGATATTTTAATATAAAAAAATCCCTAAACATAATCCCCATTTTGGGACCTTTATGAAGGTGAGTATTATTTATCACGTGACTCGGGTCATAACATCGTCAAACTCGTAATCCACACTCTCGAACACGTTTCGGAAACGTGTTTCAATGGGTAAACAGGCACAAAAAAAGCATAAAGATGCTAACAATGCTGAAACTCGGACCTTGAATGGTATTGATCTGAAGCTGAAACCCAGCCACTTATCATCTGTGAAAAAACCAAACCCATTTACGAACTCTCCACTTTATGACCTTTTTCAAGTCTTTGAGCGGCCTCAGGACCAGTGGGTCGCTCGATACGTCTTGGTCTTGAGTGTGATCCTTTTAAAAGCAGCTGTTGGTCTTGGTCTGTTTTCAGGACAAGGGGAGAAGCCAATTAACGGTGATTTTGAGGCACAACGTCACTGGATGGAATTAACTATTCATCTTCCGGTTACTTCATGGTATTTCTTTGACTTGCAATATTGGGGTCTCGACTATCCACCCCTTACAGCTTATCATCTGTGGTTTTTTGGCAAGCTTGGGTCCTTTCTCAACCCCACGTGGTTTGCGTTGGGGCTTTCCAGAGGTCTTGAGAATCCTCAACTCAAGACATTCATGAGGATATCTTGCTTGATCAGTGAATTGGTCATCTATGTTCCAGCTGTGATGCAGCTCACATCATACTTGGGTGGTAAAAGGGAAAATATGGCAAGAATTCATCAAATTGTTGTTCTAGTGTTGATCTTTTGCCAGCCCTGTTTGATCCTCATTGACAATGGACATTTCCAATACAATTCCGTGATGTTGGGTCTTTTTCTTTTCTCTGTCGTTGAGCTTTTGAAAGGCAATCTTGTCCTAGCATCTATATGGTTCATGTGCTCCATTTTATTCAAACAAATGGCTCTTTACTATAGCCCATTCATCTTCGCGTTCATATTATCCAGATTATTCACTCCGAAAAAAACGTTGGCCTCTACAATTTTTTCCTTTCAATTTGGTAAACTCATTGTGGTGGGCTTGACTGTGATCCTAACGACCCTTGTAATTCTTTTTCCCTTCTTGATCTCGGCTCACTCATTATCTGAGGCATTCGAATACGTGTCGCAGATTATAATACGGATGTTTCCGTTCGAAAGAGGGCTTTTTGAAGACAAGGTCGCCAATTTCTGGTGCACATCTAATATAGTGGTGAAGTATGCAACCAGATTTAGTGCTAGTGAACTCAAGATAATCTCGCTTGCTTTAACTTTGCTTGCTATTTTCCCACCATGTGCAATGACATTCTGGAAGAACATCAGAAGAGAAACTCCACCACCAGAGTTGGTTATTTGTGGTTTCAGTGCAACGGCATGGGCATTCTTTCTCTTTCTGTTTCAGGTTCATGAAAAGACCGTGTTGGTTCCATTGATTCCCTCCACATTTTTGCTTCTCTCCTCCAACTCCTCTGCTGTGTCTGTGATTCAGTGGATCAATAATATCTCTGCGTTCAGTCTCTATCCACTTTTGAAGAGAGACGGTCTCACTTTACAATATGTTTTGTGTATCTTTTTGGTGAACTGGCTTCTCAGTGGCTTCCAGACGAAAAACTGGAAGTCTTTAGTCTTACCCCTGAATCAAAGCGTGATATTCAAGATTGTCATTGTCTTTTCATATTTGGCTGTTTTTACGGTTCACGCCTTAGACTTTTTTGTTTTGCCCCCCTCGAAATATCCTGACTTGTGGACAATTGCAAACACGACGGTCTCCTTTGGGTGCTTCAGTTGGTTTTACCTTTGGCTCTTATATAAGATGTACTACCTCTGATTATCAGCAAGAATATGAACAAGCGGCCTTAGCCTCATTTCTTCATCAAAAATTCCCCATTGTGTCTCCCAGGTATCTGGAGCCCTATTGAATCGAATTTTCCACGGCTCATTAAACGCCTCAAAAAGAAACCAATCACCAGGAAGTCTTTTTGCCTTATCCTCGACCCAAGAACTCATGAATGTTTGGTAGTCTGAAGGTGAGGCTTCTGCTTGGATAAATTTACCTCCTCCATAAGGCCATCCTACTTCAGTTATGGTAAAGTTTGTTCTGCCATTCTGGAATTTTTCTTTTAAACCATAAAACTGATCCAAACACCATTGTGCAGCATTTGTAGAAGGAATTCCGGCTAAGAAAGGCTGAATAGTGAATCCAATAACATCGCAAGAATCTACCAATTTTTGGGTGACAAAAGAAGGAAACTCAGAAGTGCCAATCGGTATTTTTATACCGTTAATTAACAAGAAATTCTTCATGTCTTGGACATAAGAAATTAAGGCATTCTCACTGATGTCTGCTCGTCGGAGTGCTTCATTGCCCACAAAAATATATTCAATGGGGTAAATATGCGGATTTGCGAGCAAGACATTTTTAGCCCTGAATATTTGAGCCTGATTCTCCACTTCGTTGCTACTTAGCCATATACCCATGGCAACTTTTGTATCAAGGCGAAGGGCATGAATAGCATGTAAAATGTGTTCAGTCTGGTTGCATTGAGTACCATAGGTTTTGATCTTCAGTGTGACGGTTGAAAGTAGCGCTATATCGCGAATGGCGTCCTCCTTTGAGAACCCACAAGCAGGTTCATATGAATGATCTGGGGAGTATGTAACTCCGACAAAAGGTTTTTCCTGCTGTTTCTGGGGCTTCGATGATGCAGTATCCAACGATTCTGATGGTTTCAAGGACTTCAATCTTAGCTCATCGGATAACTCTTGTTTACGTTCGTCCGTGAGAGAATTGAAGAAGTTCCTAAAGGAAATGGGGGATCCAAAGAATGCGAAATATAATGAAATCGCAAGTGACATACAAAGAACCCCAATCAATATCTTCGTGGACGAAGTTGATCTCCGCCTGTTAAGGCTTTCCTTATCACTATCTGTATCCACACTAACCTGACCTGAAGCTTCAGATTGATGGAGTTCCCCACTGAATTGTGAGTCTCTTATCGAGCTCTCTTCTGGTGGATGGAGGTTATGTGTTTCATCAAATCGAAAATACCCACTATCAGTATAGGAGAAGGGTGGCTCTCCGATTGCATCATGACTCCTCGGTGAAACAAGGTTGTCGGCAATATCATGGGCACTAACATTTGCGCTGTATAATGAGCTTCGATCCGGGATCCCCCTCGTATCGGAAAAAGGTGGATTGGTATTCCAATTTGTGGAATCTTGTTTCCCACTAAAACCTGCTATCTTCCCGGAAGGATCTTCAGTATCTTGATCTTCAGTATCTTGATCTTCAGTATCTTGATCTTCGGTATCTTGATCTTCAGTATCTTGAATTGTTGAAACTGTTGCATTTGGGTCTTTTATAGAAAGCACTTCTTTGCAGTCAGTGAAATCTGCTGTTTCTGGCGAATAAGTTTGCTGGGATATGGGACGATCTGCGTTTGCGGTACTCGACTTCAAATTTTGGGGACTTCCTAAGTGAAATAACCTTGCCACGGCTTCTCGTTTACTATACGGGGCGTTGCCTGGGGATTCTATTGTCTCGGGGTCGGGACTTTCCATGGTTTTTTGTTTAATTGGAATTACGGAATGGTTGCAAATGATTAGTCTTGTACAGAAACAAGCAGTCTGCAAAAAGCGTTAGCAGAACTCGCGGACAAATTACACCGAAATAAATGAAACTTGAATATCGGACTTGGAGAATCGGACTGAAAGTATAGAAGTTCATGAAACTGGTGATGAACAAATTTTATTTTTCTACTAAATTTTACAAAAGAATGCGACTCTGAGCTAGGAAAAAGAAAAAGAAAAAGACAGAAAAAAAAGGAGGAAACCCAAAAGTGGACAGACCATTTTATTGCATTATTGCATCTTCAAATGCCCTGGTTGTGCGACTCGTCTCGCACAGTAAAAATATATTTTGAGAAAGGCCTTCTTCGAAAGAAAATAAACGAATGGGTACGCCAATAAAGACGTGCAACCAACACACGTACATTGGCAAGCAAGAATGCCACAGATAGTATATGACCGGTCGTAAAATATTAACACTTGAGACAGCCAACACATAGACCACCCAAAAATGCAGCTGTGGTGGACAAGCAACCTTCGCCAGTCAGCGGACAGCAAACGTCGCAAGCACCAAAGCACAGGAACAAATCAATGCAAAATTCGGAGCATTCATTGGTTTCTCGCTGATATCCACTGGCATCGTCGGCGTAAGTTGGTATGGTGTCCCTATCATCTTGTGAGCCACGTGACATGTCCATCGAGGTGGGCTTAGGTTCTTGGGTTATGGGCAAATTGGTGTTGGTAGTCGAGGCCTGGTGTGGCTCCAGCTCAGGCCCAGGTTTAGACATTACTTAAGTGAGTGTATGTGGTTGTTTTTATGTCGTTGAGACTGAATCGGCAGTTTTTTGAAAACACCAAAAAATCACCCCTCTTTTTTCGTTGTGTTTAATTTTGGTGGATACGTAAAAAAGAAGAGTATTCGAGATTCGCTTGTTTGCCAAGAGGCTTGAATGCATCAAACTACTTCTGTCTGCCTGATTGCGCGACTCATAACGACATCATTGAAGTACGTCGTGCGTGTACTACGCGACTGATGATCAAACCAGACAACGTTTCTCATTTGTCATTCTTATCTATGGATGATCTTTTTCAAGATAAGCTTCTGCTTCTCCAGCTCTATTACCCTTCAGTACTGCCTGAAGTACTAAAGGATTTTCTCACAAATTGTGACGGCGATCTAGATGCTACGCGTTCTTTGATAGATGGCAAACCGCGTCCTAAGAAAAGGCCTGCTTCTGCCCAGGCTGCCCTCCCTATTTTCAAAGAAAAACGACCCAAAATCAACCAGGAAAATAAATCTAAATTGGGCAATAGCTCTTCTAATTCAAAACCGAATGCTAGAAATAGTGCTAGTTCTATAGAGGTTAAAGGTACAAGAGTTATCCTGAAGATCATTACACTCAACACTCCTCTGGATGTGAGAGAGCATCTTTACCCATATGCATCACTTCATTTGAATTTCCTTCCCGAATCAATGAGTGAAAAGGTTCAGGATGACTTTTTGGACATGAAGGATAAATTTGGCAAAAATAAATTCTACTTGTTTGGGAACCTATGTGAGCTGAACCACTCTACTGGAATATTCTCTAGGCCTGCTGCAGCGTTTTCTAAGTTGGTGTACAACGGACTCAAGAGACCCAAACCTTTTCAATATTCTGATAGCTTGGAGAGTGTTGCACGATACACTGAGTGCTTTATTAACGAGAAGATAATTCCAAATTCGGAAAAACTCGTCTTTCAACTGAAAGAGCCCTGGACCAATGATTTCTGTGTGGTCAACTATTACGAAAAGCTCCAAAACAACATGGATTGGCATTCGGATCGCCTCTCTCATATAGGCCCACATAATTACGTGGCATCGATATCACTCGGAACCACTCGAATGTTTCGTCTCAGAAGCACTTACAAAGAGCATGGTCCAATCTACCAGATTCCTCTTCCGCACAATAGTCTTTTCCTAATGAGGCCAGGATGCCAGGAAGAATTTAAACACAGCTTAAGCCCTATGCTGAAAGCTGTTGATGTACATCCCAGACTTGGAACAATGCGTTTTGGTATCACCGCCAGGTGCTACCCAACCTTCTTTATCGAAAACCTGCCCAAGTGTAAGTGTGACACTGGGATGCTTCTACGACGCTCGTACAAGTCTGTTGGTACGAGGGGAAGATATTTCTGGCTGTGCGAGAACACCTATCAAAATAAAGGGTGCAATTCGTTTTATTGGTGTGATTTTCATAATGTAGAAGGACACTACATTGCTAAAGATGGTCACAGTGTGTCAACATGGATAGCACCAGAGGATAATGAAAAGTTGGAATACGATAACAGTTTGAAACATTGAATAAACGGTTGATGAAGTAATGACACTTATTAATAGAAGATCATCTAGTATGTTTGAAAAAAAAAAAGGGATTGAAATCAAAAAAAAATAACGACAACTGCAGGATTCGAACCTGCGCGGGCAAAGCCCAAAAGATTTCTAATCTTTCTCCTTAACCACTCGGACAAGTTGCCTTGTTGTGAGAAAAACCATTTTGTGCACTATTACCGAGCTATACTATTTATAGATCAAGCTTTTATCTTTTTTGCCCTAAATTTACAATTTTTTCTTAATGTTATCTCATTTAATATTTACAAAGTTCTGATTCTAATGCTTAAAGAGAATTTTGACCAAAATTATAAAATAATTAGGCAAAACATTGGCATAAGACTTTTTTCTAGATACTCTGATATGCCACTTGCGGAGTAAAATATATATATATATGCAGGTAGATACGTTGTGTGTGGAGATTAGCATCTCCTTTTCCCCAACCCGTATTAGCACATACAACGACAAAACGACAATTACACAAAACAAATCATGGCTTTTCGGTGCCAAAAATGCAATTCTGAAATTGACCTCGATACATCATTTCAACAAATATCACGAGCTCAGGCCAAACTCTTGGTCTCCAAAGTACCTAAGTCTCTTGCACTGCCAGACATTCTGCCTGCCGAATTTATTCCTCGAGATAGACTAGAAAAGTACAGAGGTGTCTTAGAAACCGGTAATGAAATGGGTGTGATTTTTCAAAGCCACAATCAATTGGAGCACATCAATGCAGGGGATTTGGATCAGTCTTTTGTCTACATATCGGATTCTGAAGATACCGATGTCACAACAAATAACAAGCATGAGACATATGTTCAAGACACGATATTGGAGGATCAACTTCCTGATTTCTCCAAGATCAAAACATTGAACCAGGTTTTCGATATTCTTCTGGTGAACCAAGATGTGGGCCACCCGATGTGTTCCGAATGCTCCGATATTTTGACCGATAACTATAAGCTTAAGTTCGACCAGAGCCAGAAGGAGAAAGAATACTACATTTCATTTTTGAGAAAGCTCAAGGAGAGGGAAGCCGATTCTCTCCAATCGGATAAGGTCTTGGATGAGGAATCAAAGAACGCCGCAAGTGATTTGAGAATTCTTGAGCAATCAGAACACGACAAGATAGTCGAGCTTGAAACGTTGGAAGATCGAAATCAAAAACTCAAAATGCAGCTCGAAACTCTCAATAAACAGTTAGAGGACTCAAACAAAAGTCAGTTGAGCAACATATACCAGATGAAAAATACCCTCAGTTTGAATCTCCAAGAAAAGCAACGCAAGCTAGATCAAACCAAAGCTCTCTATAACAAACATCTCAATCACTTAGATGAGCTCCGAAAATTCAACGTTTTTAAAAAGCTTTTTGACATTCTGTTTGAAGGGGATTATGGCTTGATAAATGGCTTCAGGCTTGGATATAAAGTTCCGTGGCCAGAATGCAATGTTGCACTAGGACAAATCGTTCTGATGCTTCAGTTTCTAAAAGTTCGGCTCGGGATTCAACTCAATCACTATAAGCTTGTGCCCTTGGGCTCGAAATCATATGTTGTAAAACAGCCATCCCTGCATTCTGAGCAAGTCCAAAAAGTGAAGACAAATTCTACCTTACAAATGTATTCGTCGAACGAATTTACATTGGGAAAGCTCTTCAATTTCAATAAACTAGATGTCTCTATGATGGCACTACTAGATATTCTTTCTCAGTTTGAATCCCAATTGCTGAACAGCGACAGCGAACTTTCTCTTCCCTACAAGGCCTCTGTTCGTGGAGGTACTCTCGGGGGAAAGAGTATCAGAGTTACATCTAACGGACAATGGACAGATTCTTGTAGATATCTTCTAGTCAATCTTAACTGGATCCTTAGCTATGCTAGTGCCCAGCAAGCAGACTAAGCAGTTATGGTTTGCAGAGAAAACTTCTCGAAATTTGATCAACGCAAAGTTTGTATTCATTGGCTTACAAAAATAATACTGTTTATCTTTGGTACTGATTTCGAACATTCGTGTACAACAAGAGCAAGTTTATCATCATGAGAAACGATAAGCTGTGATCGGCTACACAAGTAGTTGAAGTAATTTCGTACTCAATCCAGTTAGATGTTCCATCTACTTCACAAGTTAACATAGCCAGTTGGTGACTCAAAGCCGAAGCTTATTCTTTTCGTAGAAATGTAATGTTATTTCACGTCTTGAAATCTTGCCATTTTAGAAAACAAAAAAGTTTGGCATGATTCTCCACACAGGATAGGGGAGATAATCATTCGGTCCACTTCAAATTATGACTATCAATATCATCTTGAAGCGTGAAATGGTTTAATTTTTACTTTTAAGATTGCTTTATATAGCTGCTACTACTGATAAAAATTCATTTCTGCTACTTTTTCTATTTTTTTGTATACTTTTTCTTTTATTTTTTATTTGGGTTTGCTTATCCCCAAATGATATGAGGCTGCAAAAACGCAGATACCTGATAAAAAAGAAAAAAGTTTGTAAAAATTTCAGGTTCTTTCACCCCTGAAACTTCATTAAGAAATCAAAGCCAAACTATAAACACCGGAGTATTTTTTTCTTTTACAAAAGAATATTAATTTAAACAAAGAAGATGGATCAACCTTCTTTACTTAGCGATTTTGACGTCGTCATTGACGACTCGTTGCTTACTTCTGAGCCGGACATATGTTCTGCAAACAACATTGATCAAATAGCAGAAATATCCTTGATTATAGGGGCCAAGCTCGGCTCCAACAACCAAGGAGAAGGAATCAATATCAGCGAAACAGAGTTTTTGAGCGTGTCTTCAAAAGATCAAAAGTGGTGCCATAACGTGTATTTCACTGTTGATGCACTGGTGAAAAGCCGGAAGCTTAATCCACTGCCCCTATCACCGCGCGGGCCAACACGCACGAAGCCAAAACTCCCAAAGACTAGTGGAAAAAAAAAGAAGAAGAATAAATTAGAAGGATTAGAAGGATTCAGCTCTAAACCCCGGCATGCAGATAAAAATCTCAAAACTACGCGGACGCAGAGATCCAAACAGGGGTGCTGGACATGTAGGCTTCGTCACAAGGCTTGCCCTGAAGATGGCAATCCATGTGGTGCGTGTGTCCGGTTGGGATTGAGTTGCGACGTTTCGCGACATAGACCAAGTTATATGGTCGACGCGAAGCAATCAATGCAACGTTTAAAAGAAATACGGGCGGTTACTGATAAGCTTCGGAAGCTGCATCGATTGTGTCCAAGGAATAAGAGAGCCACATGAATAATACATGTGGGGGTACCGTCGTGTTTATTTAGGTTTAATTTGACTTGTTTGCACGGCTCAATTAACTTTTGTCGTGGTTTTGTTGTTCCTGCATAATTCGCATACCGGGTGGTCAACATGCGACACGGGTAGCAGGACGAATTCTTATTTTTCTTATTCTTTCTTTTGTTCTTTTGTTGCTTAGTTTTTAAGGGATACACAGGTGAAATGAAGTCTCCAGCTTGGACATTTATTATAAGCCTTTTCTTATGGGCAGGTACTATTTCGGCATTCTATTTGCCAGGAATGGCCCCAACAGACTATGCTGACGGAGACCCTATCAAATTGTTCGTGAACCACTTGACTCCCTCTTCGGGAAACATGGCTAGCTTCAAGTCCAAGGGAAAATCTAAAGTCACTCTTTACTCCTATGACTACTATTATCCAAAATTTAAGTTTTGCAGACCCGAGGGTGGTCCAAAAAAGCAACTGGAGTCCTTGGGAGCCATTATTTTTGGTGATCGTATTTTTGATTCTCCTTTCGATATCAAAATGATGAAAGAAACCAACTGTCGAACTCTTTGTGCGTCTGAGTACACCAAGGTAGAGTCCGTTTTTGTCAACAGAAACATTCGTGCTGGATACACTCATAACTGGATCATCGATGGCTTGCCTGCTGCCAGACATGTTACTGAAAGAAGAACCAGTACTGAATTCTACAGCCCTGGTTTCCCCATTGGTCGTGTTGATGACTCCGAGAACACAAATTTTTACAATCACTATACGATTAACATTGAATACCACAAGAGAGATGAGAATACCTTTAGGGTTGTTGGTGTCATCGTGGAAGCATCTTCGCTCGATAGAAATGGCATTGATGAAACCAAAGCAAGCCCCGAAGAATTGTGCAAGGCAGAATTGCCTCCGGTCACTTTGTCTGATGAAAAAGAAAACAAGGTGTTGTTCACTTATTCTGTGAAGTTTACTTCATCCGAGACTGCTTGGGCCACGAGATGGGACAAATACTTGCACGTCTATGATCCTAAAATCCAATGGGTTTCCTTGATCAACTTCTCATTGGTTGTTGTGATTTTGGCAATTATCATGGCCCACATTTTGGTCTCCACATTGAAGAATGACATCATTAAGTACAACGAAGTCAACTTGGATGATGATGTTGCTTACGAGAGTGGCTGGAAGTTGGTTTACGGCGATGTCTTTAGAGCTCCACCCAACAGAATGCTTTTATCAGTATTGGTAGGCAGTGGTGCTCAAATCTTCTGCATGATCCTTGTGACTATCGTGTTTGCATTGTTTGGTCTTTTGTCACCCTCCAACAGAGGCGCTTTGTCCACTTTCATGTTTATCTTATTCATCTTCTTTGGTATCATTTCATCTTACATTAGTGGGTACATTTACAGATTTTTCGGAGGAGAAAACTGGAAACTTAATTTGATCTTGACTCCAACTCTTGTTCCTGGTGTTCTCTTTGGTGTGTTTGTCTTCTTGAACTTTTTCTTGATTCGCGTGAATTCATCTGGTGCAATCCCAGCTGGTACAATGCTTGCCATCATATTGATTTGGTTTGCAATTTCCCTTCCCTTGTCTGTCGTGGGTTCAATTTTGCAATCTAAGAGGTCTACATTATCAGTCCCAGTCAGAACAAATCAAATTCCAAGACAGATTCCACCACAACATTGGTATTTGAGAACTATCCCCGCCATGTTGATGTGCGGGCTTTTCCCATTTGGCTCGATTGCTGTCGAGTTGTACTTCATCTATTCTTCGATCTGGTTCAACAGAATTTACTACATGTTTGGATTTTTGTTCTTCTGCTTCATTTTGATGGTTTTGACTACCGCATTGATCACTGTCTTGTCAATCTACTACACATTGTGTGGTGAAAACTACAAGTGGCAATGGAAATCTATCTTTGTTGGTGGTGGTTGTTCGATTTATGTTTTCATTCATTCCTTGTTTTTCATCAGCGATGAGACCCTCACTGGATTTACTTCTCTCGTATTATTTGTGGGATACTCTGCTATGATCTCACTCTTGACGTTCTTGGTTGGTGGATCCATTGGATTTTTGAGCACTTTGTTCTTCAACAGAAAGATCTTCTCGGAAATCAAAATAGATTGATCCGAGTCCAACACGAAATACTGATTGGCAAGAGAAGGCTTTCAAACTTTGAGACACCCAAAATCTATGTATGCAAATTATTATAAATATGTACCTAAGTATATTCTGTAGATTTTGGAAATTCTTCATCAGGAGAAAGGGTATGTGAGCTAGCTATTCCTGTGATCTTCAACGAAGGAAAAAAGAATAAGAAATTCAAGGACGAACGATCAAAGCCAACCTTCAAAATCCTCACATATTATGAGAGAATTCTTAGTGTGCAAAAAATCATTTTTCCAAGCTTCAAAACTCTTCTGTTCACTAGTATCCAGCTGCAAACGGTTATTACTTTTGAAGTTCAAGTTGTAGCTTTCGAGCTTTTGACAAATGATTTTGATGGCTGAAATACCGGGCCCAATCATCATCAGATATCCAGAAAAAGTGGGAGATTCTTCCAGGGACTCATCGGGCTTCATATAAATGTGTGTACTTTTGATTTTGCCAGGGTGTTGACTTATTGTACCAATCAACAAATTTGTTGCTATCGATAAGTCATTAATGATTTTGATGGCTCTGCTAGTGATCTCGTTATCTCTACCATTCTCAACGAGGGAATCCATAAGCATTTTAACTATCTTAATCAACCTTAAAGCTTGACCGTATCCAATGTTTAAGAATGGGCTGATTTGTTCTGCTTTGCTAAGGGGTGTCAAACCTTTAGATTGAAGCCGCATGCTCGAGAGGTAATTAGCAAAGCTCAAGATAGACTGGGATAGTTTTTTTGCCAACCGACTAGTTTTGAGCTGGTAGTCATGAAGGTGGTCCTTCGTGTAATCATCATCAAAATCACTGGCTGAATAGCTTTTGAAAAAGTTGGAAACTTCAATCGTGAAATCAAAGAGCTCGTACTTATCTTTTTGCAAACAAAACATCTCCAGGGCGAGATTTGAATCGGTAGGGAACGATTCCAAAGCGGAGAAACTAGGAACTCTTTTGCTTCGAGGCCTTTCACCATAATTTTCCTCTGTTTTTAAATTCACTGACAATTCAAAAAGTTTACCAAGTTTCACGTTTTCGAAAAAGTCACCACAACATCTTTCTTGAGGAAGTTTTGGAAGCAAGTTACTTTCCAAAAAATCCGAGACATTGCAAAGTTGCGGTTGAAGTCCAAAAGATAACGCATGGCAATTATCAATGATACGCAAACACAAAAGCAACCGGGGAAGATACAACTGAATATCATCACAGCCTAGTTCCAATAATTTTGCAGAGGAAAGACGCTTGAAAGTTTGAAAGATCTTAAAATCATTGAATACCCCGATTGCAAGAGAAATACCCGTTGAGCACGATTCCCCCCTTAGCAAAATTGTATAATTAACCATGAGTAAAGAAGCAAAAAGGAGGCATAGAACTTCATTTTGAGAAGATGAAGTATGATTTTCAAATGGATAGATTGATGTGAATTGAAGAATCATACCTCTTATTGCCTCGTATGATATTATTTGATAGTTGATGAGATTTTCTAAGGAGACAAAAAAGAAGTGGATGATATTGGTATGTGGCGATGAAGAATTTTGTAATCCGGATATCATGGCTGGGATTAAACTTTCATCAAAAGGAAGAATTGGAAACCCCATATGAATGCTTTCATAATATATTTTGAGATTGTACTGAAAGGTGTTGAATACTTTGGGTCCATTCAAAGACTGAAAAGGCATTCTTAGAGATGGACCGATTTGGCTGGGAAGCTGTTGCGCCGCGAACTGAGTAGCAGACGGGGTTTGCTGAAGTTGCAGCAGTGGATGCGGAAAGAAATGCACTTGTGGCTGGAAAGGTGGCATTGGTGGTTGATCGTATGCTGGTAATGCGGACAGTGAGTTTTGCGATAGTCTTCGTTCATGACCAGATATTACCAATTGATTAGCAACTTCGCCATTTAACAGCAGTAAAGAGCTGAAAGAATTAGGGGGCGAAGCAGTTTCTGAGTCACCACCGCCTAAATCCATGTCTGATGAGTAATTTGCGGAATTTGAGTCTATTGATATCTGTTGCTCAATAGAGGGATACCTCGAGGCCGAACCAGTACTCAGAATTGAACTGACCGAGTCTACAGATGATCTTCTGCTCTCGATTCCACCATCATTAGAGCAAGTAGGAGACGATAAATGCGAACGAGGTGTACTAGAAGCTGGCATTTCGTAGGGTACCTTCCACAACGGACCTTGAATGCGGTGGTCTACATTCTCAATGAAGCTTGCATTTGGAAGCATACTCTGAACATTTTGCAAAGAGATACCACTGCTGAGAGGACTCACAGGCGTTGTATACTTTGGAATGGGTAGCGATAATTTCACGGGATGCTTCAGGGGCCGAGTGCCGACGATCGGGGGAAGGATAATCGGTTGTGTAACCAGCGGCGTCCGGGAAATGTGTGGCTTTTGAAATAGTTGAGGTTTTCCCAGAACCACGGCTTGGGGAATAGGGGATGGCGAAGAGGTCAGATACCCTTCGATATTCAGCCGTGAGCTGGACAATACCTTCAATCCAGCTGCATCGATCAGTTTCAGTCTTGGCCTGTAACCCTGAGGGTGGGAGATACCATTAAAATCTTGGCCATGATCACCCATGTGGTCCACTAAATCACGAATATAACCTTTTGAAGGCCCCCGCTTTAAAGGAACTCGAGAAAACAAACATGTTTCACCAGTCTTGGTACAATTAGTGCACAATTTGGTAACACGTAAAAGAGTGGACAGATACTCTGCATTGCATCGAATTTTTTTGCGGCGACATGCATCGCAGGCCCGAGAAACCTTCGATCTTTTTCGTGGTAATTCTTTTTTCAAGAAAAAGAAATCTTCGGGAGTGTCGTTTATCAAGGGATCGGGTGATTCAACTGACATGATGCGTGAAATAAAAGACACAAGATACCACAGGTACCAGAGGTAAGTGTAAATAGGGCTTGTTCTATATCAGGGAAGTCCGGCGATTTCCGGCAGTTGTAGTCGAAAGTATTCCCGGAAGATTAAATGGCGTAAAAAAAGTGAAGCCCGTTTTTCTGAAAGCTGAAAAGCAGTTCTTCTCAAACAATGAAAAGGACCAATAGGATAAGGAAAAGCCGCAAAGGAACACAAAAGAGAAATTGATTCCACTCCTGAAATGAAAGTGACAACAGCTGGTTTTTTGTTTGTTTGTTTCGTAGGCGATCTCTAAGAAACAATGACGTGGGGTGAATAAGGTAGTGTGAGGAAGAGTATATCAGTATAATCCACGCTTGAACGGGATATTGGAATGCGTCTTATTTTGATTCTTTGATTGTTTTACTTTCCTTTGCTTTTTTTGTTCTCTTTCTTAAAAGAAGCTTTTTGGTTCATAAAGGGGGTAATCCAGTATGTGGGAATATCAAAACGACTCTTGCGGAGATTTGGTGGAAAAATTATCAAATATATGTGGAGAAAAGAAGCCGCCAGCGTGGGCCCCGGAATTACTTTTTCTCCGTGCATATGCTGCGCGGCTGCACCCGGCAATGGTTAGAAACCTATGGGGAGGGTGGGGTAGACATGACTGGGGGAATCATTATGGGGGAGTAGTCGGATGCAGCACGAGCGAGCGAGCATCACACGTGAAGAACAGAAAAAGGATAAAACAAGGATCAATAAACACAAAAACATATGTTGTCTGGTGACAGAGAGGACGCATCAATTTCAGATTTAGGATTCCACGCTTTCAAATGTAAAATTCCCGAAAAAATTCCGTTTTCAAAATTTTGATCACGATTTTCTCAATATCTTAGAATGCCCACCACGGCAGTCTGTTGGTATTTTCTTGAGCATGAAGCCTTCGGAAAAGCGGATAAATTGCGACCGCGAGAAGCCAGTGCTTCAAACACATCAATACGCCTTTCCCTGCATTCAGAGAGAGCACGGAAGAAAATAGAATCATGGAAAAATAGGGGAACGAGAAGATCCAGGACCGAAAGATGATAGCAAAGAGCCAAATTAGAAAACATATACAAAATAATTTTAATTTTCGGAGTCTGTCACATAAGAATTTTGATAATATCCACTTTGAGTGGCTGCACATTTGTCGGTGACTTTAATGTGAAGGGGAAACACACACACTGACACACACACACATACATACACACGTCGCGATAAGCCTTAATCGACCTCAACAAGAAAAGAGTGGGGTAAAACACGGATACCCGTCTAAATTCTTCCATAGACTGTATCTGAAGATTATTATTACATGATTATGAAGATCTAGAAGACATAGAAACCCCTAATCAAGGTGCCGAGAAAAAGGAACGAGAAAAAACAAAAAATATGGACAGCAACTGAACGACCATGGCCGGAAAAACTAGGACCGGCTCGCATACAGTATGTTGCTTCGTGATTCCGTCTCGTACTAGGTGTGATAATTGATTTTTTGTAATATATTTAATTTGGTCTTGTAGCCTTATAGAGTACGGAATCTCAAGATAAAATTAAATATTATTCAAATATAAATTTCCAAGAAACTTCAATTCCGCCCTAGTGTTAGACGGGCTTTCAACGAAATGCGTCGATTGGGCAAAGCCGGTGGAACAACATGTTGTGCGGCGTCAACTTTCCCGATTGAGCTTTTGTTTCCATCACACAAAGGAATTATTCCGGAATAAGTGAAGGACAGGAAAATGTCAACGAAAGTACAGGTTGCAAAAGTAACAATCAAACATAAATAATGATTCATGTCTACATGTATTAAAGAAGGCACTTCGACTGATTTCCAGAAATGAGCTTGGAATAAGGCCACCGGGATTCTATGAGACAAATGATTGAAAAATTTCAGACCGCAAGCAGCCCTGTGTTTGAATTTTAGACACTACCACCATGCGCTTTTCCCGTGTGTTGAAACGCTTCTTCATAAGAGAGTTCATTGTGTGATGTGCATACATAATGTATTATAAAACAAACCTCTGGCTCTTTCCATTGGAATTTTTCTAAAAGACTACATGTACCAAGTTTTCAAGGGATATTTTATTGTTGGAATTATTTCATTTTGTTGTCCTCGAGTTGTCTACCTTTATTTCGGTATGCTATAAAATATCGCGACACTTCACACAGAGCACGTTTCCGTGAAAATTAACTAAATACCAATGACCAATGGAAAATTCAAAGGTTTTTTAATTTATATACAAATAATTGTGAAATAATCAAGCTAATGGCTTCGGGGGTTTTTTCCATCCCTTTCCATGTTGAAAAACACACAGAAATTATAACGCCACATATATATTAGGCTAAGTGGATCTCGCAGTGTTTCTCGAGGTACAGGATTGGTGTCGATCAAGAAACCGGCCCACCCAAACTCAAGTATATGTCTGGAATAGAACTCCTACCAAATGAAATCGGCAGTGCTTCTACGCAGAACGCGACGTGTCATTCCCTTCATAGTGCTACTGATGCTAGCATATATTGACTATGCCTCGTGTTATATTGTCGCATGGAAGGAAGTTTACCATCTACATCTGGCCGCAGCAGCCATTGTCTTCTGGGTGCTACTAGCATTATTTCAGTTCATGCATTTGTTTTACTGGACATTGATATTCATTCGCGGCACAGGAAAGATCCCTCAATTCCAGCATTTTGATTTGTATGGCACTAAACTGGAAAGCAATGCTCCTGTTCCTGAGGTCTTTGTATGCGACGAACAAGGGTTTCCATTTTGGTGCTCTAAATGTCAAAACCTCAAGCCAGATCGGTCGTTTCATCTGAGTGATTTGGACATATGTGTTCCTAGGTTCGATCACTTTTGCCTCTGGATAGGTACTGCTATTGGTCGAGACAACTTTGTACCGTTTGTCAAATTTTTACACTCTTTTAGTGCTTATTCTATAATTAACTTATGTTTTGTTGCCGTGTACGGACGCTCCGCACTGCGCCACAACCGCTTCAACCTTCACTTTGTTGCATTATTTATAATGAATGCTTGCATCATTATGATGACCGTTTCACTTCTTATAGCCACCGCCAAAAACACCGTCACGAACTCGACATCCTTCGATGAGATCACAAGGAGACAGGCCCAGTCTCATAATAGATGGCTTCAAAAACAAGAAAACATGAATCCAAAATATGCATGGTGCGCTGGAAGGACGCCTCGAGTTGAACTGGGCGTAAGATATGTTAATATAGCCCATGGCAACACAAGAAAAGTCGTGTCTTTCGATGTCAGGGATAATCCATACTCTAACGGATTCAGAGTAAACCTTATCAACACTTGTCTCAATGGAAATTATAACTTGAATCTGACCACAAAAAATGCCGGCAATTCCACCCTCTTATGGGCCAGCTTTGTGCTCATTGTACCGCTCGCAGAATTCCTTGTTACAGCTCCTGCTAGAGATGTCGATTTGGGAGAATTTCAGAAAAATTCTGATGAGATGAGCCCAAGCTTCATGTCAAAAATGCTCGATAAAATCCAGAAGAATCAATTTCAGTATGCTCAATATCTTTCTCCGCAAACTGACATGAATACACCCAAGGAATGATGGAGCACATTAATAATTAGGTTCAGCAACATCAACCTAAACTCAAAACGATTTCCCATTCACGTATCATATCCATGAAGCTATTGTCTTCACCATCTTGTTCTCTTCTGTGCCATACCTCAAACAATATTTGCTTGGGGCGCCAATAATTGAATTTCTGGAAACATTCTGCTTTCCAAAGCTCTTGGCATTGCTTTTTTAGATGCGCATGTGTTGATAGATCAATATCACAACCACATATAAGTAAAGGCCAAAAGACTGGATTGAAACGAAGGTTTTTGCCTTTGTCTTGTAGCAGCTTATTCAAAACAATTAATTTTTCCATATGGGAGAAACTAGCCTCTATAAAAGACTGGCGGGTGTTAATGGGGCTTTCTGAAATGAGTCTCTTGAAGTAAACCACCAAAGCATTGTGAAAGTATGAAACATTGTGATACAAACCTTCATGGAACTCAGAAATGAAGGTTTTTGTTGCCACATTTGTAATAGGGTTATACTCGTTGTCGTAAAGCTTCCAATGATTTTCAACATTGAAATTCAAAATTTTGTCTTCTGTCTCAGCGCATATTCTTGGGAAATTACGGGGTGCAAGTCCACGTGTTCGGAAGACATTTTTGTGGTTGGTGAGATCAACAACTTCTTGCACCAAACGCAAAAGAGACTTTGGTAGTCCATAACTCAGAAATATCGATCCATCTTCCATACTGGGGATCACAGGTCCACTCAGCAGAACTCTATCGGATGTCCCATGTTGGAAACTTTTAAAACCTATTGCGTTTTGCTGCTTGGGAACGTGAGTTTTGGGAATGTTTTGCTTGTGGTCACCTTTAAATTTCACCGTAAATGAAAGCGCCTGGGAACTAGAAGACGTAGCTTGAACGTTGACATCTTTACCATCGTCGTTATCGGTCTCAAAATCATCTTCGGAATCCTCACTGGTGAAATCTTTGTCCATATTGTGGCCTTCTTTGGTGAGATCATAGTTTTCGCTAAGATCCAGATACTTCAGTTTTTTGTCCCAATCTGAAATAGAGTAATTGAAGAAATTGATGGCTTGAGTCGATTCATAAAGAATATTCAAGATATTGAAGTTATGGCGCAAATGGCGTTCCAAAGATGAATAGTGCCTGCTCTCACTCTTTGGTTTTTTTAAAATAAAGTCACCTATTGCATACATGAGCTCATAGTTTTCAAACACCCCAAACAAATTATCCACATGAACCTGTAAAATGAGAGCCAATAGGAAGTATGAATCATAGTCATCATCGGAATAGTAGTCCGAATTCCCATCATACTCATCCAAGTGGTAGTTAAGGATGTTAATTCCGATCTTTCGGAGTTCAATACTAATCTTTAGCTCATCATTGACGAAAAAAGTGTCGACAGAATTTCTCACCTTGACACCTGAAAGCGAACGCTCGTGCCAGCTGATGGATAAGCACAAGCAGAAAATGGCAAATTTCATATTTCGGAGGAGTAGATCTCTGGGGACCCTAGTCATGGATTTGTCTATTATATGATTTTTCCAGCTCTTCGACTGGGGGTATTCTTCGCATATGATCTCAAAGAAGGTTTGTTTTATGAAAGGCACAACTAGCCTTTTCCAGGGGGTTTTCCCATGGGCGACTCTCATGGAGGACAGAATGCTATCCATTAGGTACTCAAAGTTAGAGCTCATGGAAGGTGCGATAATAATGTTTCCACTGTCGTCCTGCGAGAAAAGCGTCGATAAGACTCTGGCATTTGGTCTCCAGTTATCTGATTCAACATTGGGGAAAAACTTGGGATATAGAATATGAAACATTCCCTGTTCATCGAACTTGTGGCGCGGCCCCTTTATGGCCAATATAGTGAGTTTGGAAAACTCCACGAGCTCATAGTGGACATAGGCATTGTTTGTTTTAGAGAAGATTGATGACTCAAGGTCGCTCCCGAGAACTTCACTCACAGATAATGCCGATGAGATGCTATTCCTGTCTTCGCTATGACGGATTGAATCTAGATTGTTTGTATGTTTTGGAAGGGGTTTTGGAGGAACTTCGGTTGATGATGACTTCTTTGTTGGTATATCATCATTAAATCCAACAGGGAAGACGCCAAAAGGCCCCACAACAAAGCAATTTCGATCAGGCGAGGATTCAAGATCTTCAAACTGAGCGACAATATGGTTTAATTTATCGTAAGTTTCGTAAAGCATCAGTCGTGGGAACTGGACTATCCCAACGCTCCGTCGCAGGGAACCACTTTCTTTCTTGGAATCCGGAAGCTTAGCCTGACCCAAGGTTGTCAATTTTGAGTCACTATCGAGCGTGGTAACATCTGCCCACGCAAGTACTAAATCATATCCTTTGCATTCCAACTTAGCCTTTATGCACCGAAGACATTTCGGACGGGTGGCATCGCACTTGATCTTCCGCATGCGACATGTCCAACAACCATTGAAATTTCTTGATCTGGGCGGCATCAGATCTCTGGCAAAAAATCACTAAGCGGGGTAGTTGACTCAGAGAAACAGCAAGCCAGAAACAAGGTGGGCCTTTTTTTATGGGTTGGTTGCAACTGCCAGTGTGGAACCGAAACACGGGAAAGGTGGGGCGAGATGGTGCAGCCAAATGGAGGGATGCGTAGAATGCGCGACCTCTTCGATTACAATTTCCACAATTTTCACTTGGCCCAGACGAACGACTATATGCGACGATATAATTTATTTTTATTTTTTATTCGATGCGGCCATAACCACCGATGTCATGATGTTGCAATCTTGGTGTGAGCCGCAGAACTAAAAACAGAAAAAGAAAGATAGGAAAAAAAAAAAAAAAAAAAAAGAAAAAAAAAAAAGACACCAGCCGTTAGATGTATTGAAGAAGGTCACAGCAGAAGAAGGTGCCCCGATATTGGTGTGGCTTCTTTTTTTAAGTGGAATACACTGGGATTGATGAATGGCTCTGTTCATGTATAAATCATGTATAAATCATGTGGAAATCATGTGGAAATCATTTGTAAATCATTTGCTTTTATATTTTCTCTTTTAATTTGAGTTATTGCCTTCTTTCCTATCTTTGCTGCTTTATCCAAAAACATAAATACTTGGTATACGCTTGTTGGTTTCCGAAACCCATCTTATCTTTTATTTCGAGATTTTGTCTAGTGCTCTCAACCACCGCGTTCACTATAAGGCGCGATTCTGATGCCGACTGCTTCCGGAATCCGTCGTACAGGTTCACATTGCGTTGTAGGTTTTTTTTTTCTATGATCCTTCGGATATAAGGCAGAGCGAAAAGTACCCTATCCCTTGAAGCTATGTCAACGGAATTCCTCGAACAGGTTGATCCGGAGATACCAGAATATTTGCCCCATGATATGGTTTATTCCATTCAAGTAGGGTACAAACTCTTCCAAGTGTCTGGAGCGTCTCTACTGTCGGACGCACCGTCATATTTCACAACCTTCTTTAACGAGCCAGAGAATTCAGGCAAGACGCTTTTCATTGATCGAAACCCCGTGGTTTTTGAGAAAATTTATATGCATTTGCAAGGATATCACATAAATGTCGAGACTGATCACGAATTTGTCTACCTATGGCAAGATGCATACTATTTCTGCTTAACTCGGCTCCAAAAGTTACTAAATGACGAGGCATTGATTGCCACTATTGGAAACAAGATGTTCAAGATCCCACGTACATTTCTATATGGACCGGGAAACCATCCGAATTTCTTTCTGATTGGGATGGAGGGGCTCTCGACAAAGTCCACCATCCTCAATTCGACAGTATCTTTGGTTCGACCACCCGCCCAGCGGCCAACTTTGACTGCGAATCGCTCCCCCGTGTTATTTGCAGACTTATTGGAATTATTCTGGGGAAACTATGAGGTAATTCGCGATGACGAGCACCGTAATAACTTGATCAAGGAATGTAGATATTACCGCTTTCTACAGCTCGAGCAGAAGATCATAAAACACAAAATCATTCGAAATCCATTCTCCCAGACTGAAGAAATAATCGTCAACCTTAATAACCTCTCTAGCACGGGTATCATCAATAAGTCTACTGGCGTAACTGATGAGCAACATATTGCGTACGTTCGTCCGTACTTGCGCAGGGAGCCCCAGCGAGATTTAATTGTTCAAATCGACTCAAATGAGGACTTTGACGCAAAACTCATGATTCCAAGGACAGGAGAAGTCTCCTTTCTTGTTCTCACTAACAAGCTTGCTACAAAGATGACCCAGGTATTTGAGCAACTCGCAAAAGATTTCTCGAGCAGCGACGACAAGAAAAAGATCATAGTTCCTTGTACACTTTTTGATGCTTTTTGTACTGTCAATGGTATTGAGCTAAAGAAAAACTGGTTTCGTGACTTTTTTGGGCCCTCCGAGGAACCAGCCGGAGAAGAGCCACAACCCAAACGAAAAAGGAGTGAGTCAAATATTGAAGGGGATGTTGTCGACTTTAAATTGACACAATCTCTCTGGAGAATAACGAATCGAGGCGAAAAATCACTTCTTCATGCAGTTTCGATCAAAGCATTGAGCGATCAGTTTAACTTCAACAAAACAGTCGATTTTCTCTGATATTGACGCACGCATTTGTGGGCTAATTGACGATTATAAATAGCCCTACTTTGGAATTTAAGTTTTTTCAATCAAACATATGGAAATCTCATATTATGAGAAATATGTGCTAGTTCTCTTTTCTCCTGATATGTGGCAGCACTCTGAAAGCTGGTGATACCGGAAACAAGTGCAATATCTCATACGCAATATCATTCCAAATGACCTCACAAGAACTTGCACTACATTCAAACAGCCAATGTTTTACATATCGCCCTGTTGTTTTTCCTGGAATGCCTCACTATTACTTGGATGGCAACTTCTATTTAAACAAATTTTTCATTTTTTTTTTTTTTTTTTTTGATCTGTCACCAGGTTTCAGATAAGAAATCGTATAATTCGGATAGCTTTTTGGTTGCGCCTCTGCAATTTACTAGATTGTCAAAAAATTATCCAGCATTTCTCAATACGATCTGAATCATTCAGGATCGCTCTTTAAGACCTCGCGTTGATTATCAAGCGTTTGGGTCTAGAAGGAACACATGAAAGACCAGGGACAAATATGGATCAGCGTAAGATCGCCTAATGTGCCCTAGTATTCATTTTGATACTTGTATCCGCTCTTCCATCAATAACTCATCGTTTTCAATTTGAATTAAAATCGATGAGATATTGGAGTTACATTAATTTATTCATGTTAGTCATATCTTAAGGCCGGAATTTGGCATTGCTTGTTTATGTTCTTTCTTAGGGAGGGGCACATAACCTGAAAGATTAAGAGTTAGAAAGATAATTACTCATCGATTATGGTTTTGTAAGCCGAGAACTATTTATGAAAGCACGAAATTAATTACAAGAGCCACAATAATTTGAGACATGATAAACTAGAATTCACTATTTTCGTATCTCAGGAATAATCAAAACGTCTTTAACTTGCGTTATAGCGTTCGTTCTTAACTGTGAAAGTGCTGGGCCACCAAATTAGGCATCGCATAGCATTTGTAACCCAAAGTTTGCGCCACATAACATAAGCCTTCAGTCTCAATGCCATCAAAACCTTCTTGCCTCAGCCAAGCAGTGCCAACAACATTCATCGTTGGGAAAAGCACACCTTGTTTGTATATGATAGACTTGGCGAAAAGTACCGCACCTCCAACAGAGTCTAAGTCCACCAAATAGCTCAAGTCACGTCTCTCATCTGACTCAGGCAAGTCCTTGGTTTCTGCAACGTGGCCCCCTAGGTGAAACATCTCATCCTGTATGTCTTCGGGGACAAAGTTGGCATCTTCCCACTTGCCCTCATCCATAAGTCGAAGCTGTTCTTCTGACGGGGATTTCCTGTGGCCACGCCACGAGTTTCTGTCATAGTCCAAGCTACCACCACGTTCTATTCTAGGCACAATGATATCTTTCTGAGACTTGACGAAGCGAGCAAGCATGTCAGGATGGTCAAAACGTATGATGTCAGCATCCAAAAACAAAGTAAATTCTTCGGTATCGAGGGAGTTTAAAAGCACAAAGTTTCTTCCCGTAGCAATACTTCTACGACGCTTTCTCTGGACTTTGGCATCGTGTTCTGAAGATTTGAATTTGGTCTGAAGGAATGGAGCATAAAGAATCGTCACTTTGTTGTAGGGACAAGAATTGTCTTTAGTAATCGCCTCAAAGAACTTTGTAACAATTTTAAGCAATTCTTCAGAGCCACAATAGAGGGAAATATTGATGGAGGTTTTGGGGTACTTCAACGAGCCAATAACATCGTAAAAGTCCTGGAACGTGCGGCCTTTACCAAAGGACTTCTCATTGGCAATAGTAGAAGTGATCAACACTGAATTCTTCGCTGCAGCACCAGCATGTTTATTGGAGTATATCAATTTCAGATATCCCAAATGTTTATTTTTTTCAGTGGTTCTTATAAATGTTTTGGAAACAGGGGCAGCACCATTTGTTTCTATGTTGACTATTCCCGGTAATGTAGACCCAGTAAAGATTTCCTGGTACCAGAAAAGAAGGAACACGAAAACAGTCAAACAAGACAAAACAGCCAACGGGACAATCTTTGTGTTTCTCATGTTGAAGTGGATCTCGCCCTAAGCAATTGAAGGAATTTGAAGGAATTTGAAGGAATTTTCACGGAGGAAATTTTAGGGATTGAAATCGACACCATCCACGGTCGGTCCGCGCCTTTGAAACAAAGCGCATGTTGTGAGCCCGCCAAAGTGGAATCACATGTTGACTATTACATGTTGACTATAAGCCCCTGGGTGCTACGAATAAATGTCTTTCCGTAGAGTGACACTTTTTTTTATTCTCAGATTTGAATTATCAGATCTTTAATTTAGTTGCGAAAACTGACATGTATAGTTCGTAATTTGAGGGGCTTGGCAACTTTACTTGGCTTCGGATTTGGCAGTCGGTCTGTGCGACGGCTATTTCGATAAGGTTGCGCGACTTGCCAAAGTCGGCCGAAAACGGTAATCCGAAAGAGGTAATAAATCCAACGAAGCTTTTATGAAGTTCGCACGAGAAATGTGGAAAGAAGAAAATTCATGATCGATAATTAAACCTTGAATTTTCAAAGGGGGAATTGTGAGGTTTAGGAGCACTGAAGCATTTCAGTCAGGAAAAAAAATGTGGCACCGGCAATTGGGCACATAACTAGCGCTCCGTCTGAATGCGTAGGTTAGTATACCTTGTAACGAATGTGTCTGTGAGGATAGAAAGCAAGTAACAAAATGGAACCAATTCCATCTGTCCGAAACTATCGGTTCAATTCATCAGAAACAAAGGAATCAAAAAACCATCCAAGAAAAATTTTTAAAATACTACGAATCTTTTTGGGTCAACCGTTGAAGCCAATGAAAAGTTGTTGCGCAGCCAAGTAAGAAACGTGCAGCCACTTTCACCGCGTAATGATTACCTTCACATCCTTCTACCACGTAAAAAGTTTTATGAACTTTTCTTTGCCAAAAAAACCTTTCTAAACAGGGAAACAAAAAAATGTCTAGCTTGCAAGGCTGACATAGTTCACTTACTCTAACCAACTAGCGGGTGCTAATTTCACCAATCGCATGTATCACTCAACTTTCAGGCCAGGAGTGCGAACGCCTCTCAGGGCAAATTAGAGGAGGGATTGTTAACGAACATTGGTAAAAATTATATCTTATCATTTTGTTTCTTTTTATCATTTTATATTTTTTAAGAAAATAGAAAAAGGAAACATCCTATGCAGAATGCCTTTCATCCATATAAAACACCGACATATTCTACGGCCCCCTCCCTTGGAGGAGGTTGCCAGTAATATTTGGATGTAACGACTCCCACGACTTCGTCCACCAATCACACCCGTGCACCAGGTAGCTTTCATACGCCCGAGATATCCACCATTACTACCGATAAACCTTATCCTCTATCCTTCAACAGCATGGCAGTCACACAATCCCTAGTAATTGCCACTCTCTTAACCGTTGGAGGCTACTTGCTTTTCCAAGGCGAGGGTGAGTCTTTTAATGTTGGTGAATTTCTAGAAACCACGTCGCCCTACATGTGGGCCAATTTGGGTATTGCCAGTTGCATTGGCTTTTCCGTCGTCGGTGCTGCTTGGGGTATTTTCATTACAGGATCTTCCATTCTTGGTGCGGGTGTCAAGGCACCACGGATCACAACAAAAAACTTGATTTCTATCATTTTCTGTGAAGTTGTTGCCATTTACGGATTGATCATGGCAATCGTTTTCTCTGCAAAGGTCTCAAGTGTTCCTGAGACTTCCTTATACACAAAAGAGAACTTATACACGGGCTATGCATTGTTCTGGGCAGGTATCACCGTTGGCGTGTCCAATTTATTGTGTGGTATTGCGGTGGGAATCACTGGAGCCACTGCCGCAATTAGTGATGCCGCCGATTCCTCCTTGTTCGTCAAAATCTTGGTCATCGAGATTTTTGGCTCCGTCTTGGGTTTGTTCGGTCTTATTGTCGGCTTGATGATGGCTGGTAAAGCTCCTGAATTTAAGTAATTCTTGCTCATCCATCCATGACCCTTCATGATCACTGTCTGCTTATTGGACAGTGTAATGGTTCGTAAATACAATTTTAATTCTACAATCATGTAACTTGATATTATTTCACCCAGTGGTTTTTCAAACGATTTTTTTTTTGTATGAAACTTGAATTCGATAATCACATACTTCTCTTTTGATTAGTTGTCAACCTCCATGTAATCGGGAGACTTCTTCAAAATAACAACACCTTCCAAGCTATGAGAAAAGCTGATCCACTCATCTGTATTCTCTAACTCTGCTCTTTCGCCGTAATTCAATAACACTGGTGTTGCTTGTGTGACCCAACCCGTGATCGTCTTTGGCTTACCAGCTTGCCCAACAATGTCGACGGCTTGTCCCACTCTAACATTCACCTTGATTGGGTTCAAATCTTCGTCCACAGTAATCAACATTTTAGGTTTCACTGCAGGAGTAAGATAATACAACAATTGATGCGTTGTTTCAGTTGCAATATCACTGAGAATGAACTCTTTTGGATCTAGCAAGGCGACAGAGACTGTCAAAAGTGAAGCCAAAGACACCTTATTGAGAATACTTCTCTCGATATTGAACGGAGTCAAAGTATGAGTACCTTTGCCCAAGTACAAGATTCCTTGGGCGATTCTGACCATGAATAAGCAGTCTGGAGATTTTGAGTAATACTGCGCCAATTGTCTCAACAATTGCGCCAATCTAGCATTATTGGTACCGGCACCAACTAGACCCATAGCGTAAATAGCGTTCTGCGACACTTCTAAATCAGGATCATGCGAGTAACGAGAAAGAGTATCGAACACTTTCATTTGGGGGTAAGATGCAGAAACAAGACCCATGGCTAATGGAACTGCTCTTCTGATGAGTGGGGAGCCGTAGTGCATCAAATGGGAGAAATGACGCAACACCATATCTTGTCCAATGTTTTCACCCATCGCGATACATGCGAGACCCAATACAGCAAACCCTTGGTACAACTCTTCATCCTCATCAGAGTCTTCAGATTCAGCATCAGATCCCTCGTCCTCTTCATTTGTGATGTCGGATTTTTGAGCACTCTCTTCTTCCTTTTTTACATCCGTCAGTTCTTCTTGAGCATCCATGTCTACATCTTCATCAATTTTCAAGTCAAGCTCATCAGCTGCATTGGATTCTTCTTCGTCGTCCTCCAACTTCAGAGACTCGTCCTTGGGCTTGGCGGAACACATTTGCAATAAAGATTGGATTTGTAAAACATTACCGGTACCAGCGTAAGCACAAATGTTAATGAGAACCTTTAAAGTCTTGCTGATTGGGTGCATAATAGCATCGATAATATCAACGGCATCATCAATCAATTCTGTCTTACCCATGTACAACAAACCAAGACCCAAAGCTAAGAACCTCATGAATTTGGAGTCCAATTGCGCGGCGTCTCTTTCCATGACTGTCTGCAATATGGTGGATGTGATGTCGCCGTGGCAAGTTCCTACAAACACTTGGCCAAGAGCCAATGCAGCAAAGCAGGAGTTCTCTAAAGGTGTATCTGTGTCAGAGACCAAAGGCAACAACAAGTTCAAAACCTCCTCATTTGCTGAGCCGGCGAAGGCGATACCAAGTCCGTGGATCGCAGACGATTGCAAGATTTTCTTGGAATCAGTGACATATTCCTGCAATAATGCAAGAGAAGCCTCGGCCTCGTCGTGAATATTTGCGGATATAATACCAGTTCCCAAAAGAGCACCGGCCTTTATTTCATCTTCGTTTGAATAGGTGTACTTGTCCAAAGCTTGTAAACCCTCCTCTATGTTCCATTGGTGAATTGAACCGATAGAAGCAGTTGAAGAAATCATGCCCGCACCTTTAGTCTTGTAAATCCAGGATTTCGACTCATCATTGCCTGACTGCAAGACCAATTTGTCATTACCGTAACCCATGTTGGTGAAAGCGTTGACAAAGGAGGCAGCCAGGTTTTGTTTTGCCGAATCAATGGATCCTGACCCGTAGGAAAACCTGGAATCTTCCAAGTGAGACTTGTAGATATCCTCTGGGACTCTAGGTTCCAACAAGTTCAACTCCTTAGCCAAGTACGAGAAGAACTCAGGTAACTTAACGTTGGAAATGATTTCTTGGACATCCTCGTTCTCGCCAGGGTAGGTGAATCTATTATATTGCTGAGCCAAAAGAAAAGCCAATTGCTTGTGAACCAAAGCATCTTCAGTGCTCTCGAAAACCTGCTTGATCAAATCCTCATCGTCCAATTTGATGGCCAAGGTCAAAGCTTGGGTCAATTGACTGTGTGCCAAGTAGATAGAATAGGCAGTGTGTAAGAAGGACAAGTCATCTGGGGGAGCTAAAAGAGGCACGCAGCTAACCATGTAAAGACATACTCTGGCATAAGTGGTTTCGTCCAAAAACTGAGGCAACTTCTCAATACTTTCAACCTCCAACAATAAATCAACAGCATCTGCCTCAGCATTGTGTTTAAGGAAGAACGGGACGATTTTTAAGGATAATTCAACCAAATGAGCAATGTGGTCATCATCAACACCCGACTTCTCTTGGTAAGATTCGCCAATCTCAAGGGCCAAGTGACGCATGTACTCGTGTCCCCAGTCGGCGACGGTTTCCTCTCCCGCAATCAATCTAAATTTAAGCGAGTCTTGTTTACCGGTGTCAGAGTTGGTCATTGCCAACACAGAGAGCACATCAGCAAGCAGAAGCACGAGCTTGGGTGAGACAGTGTCCTTGGTGTTGGCCCATTTCTCGTACACTTCGTTCATCAACGGGAAATGAGGCCTCAAGAACTTTAAAGGCTTGGGCACTGCAGTCATCGACGTGGTCGAATCTCTGATGTGGTCTTTCATCGTGTTCAACAAATCAATATACACAGATTCCGGTTGATTGGGCTCACCCAAGCGTTCGACTAAAAGTTCCAAATCATCCTTCAAACGTTGGTCTTCTTCGGAAAGTTCCTCCTCTTGGGAAGCAGGCTTTTTCGTCTTTGTTGGGTCAGACTCGGTGGGTTGGCCCAGATCTCTAGTTGGAGCCATGTTTGCAGTATTGATTTATTTCAGTTTTTGATAGAATATAGTCTCGCTGCAGCCTGTCTTGGATCGGGTGGAGGTTGGTTTTTTTGCCGGTTGCGTGTGGCAAACTGCGTCTATCACGTGACCATATGCTTTGAGGTTACGGCCACCGCATTTTCATTACGTCGCTTGGGTCTATGAGGTATAGATACGAAGCACAAAGTTTACTAGGATATCAATAAATCCTAACCAGTGATGTGTTTTCTTCTTTAAAAAAGTGTGCTTCTTAAATTTAAAATCTTTAATGGTTTTAAAGTCTACAGAATCGTATTTATTGGTGAGTGCTTGTAGTTTATTAGTTTTTTTTCGTATTGAGGTAGTTTGCTACCAAGTGTGAGAGAAAAACTAATACTTTCTTCAAAATGTAAACTATGAAGTTTTGAATAACAAAATTTTAAAATCCTTAATACAGCAGCTTCAAGTCACAGTCCTTTCAGATGATCAGTGAGGTAATGATCTATAAAAGCACTAAGTCTCTCGATACAAAAGTCGAATAACCCTCTAAAAGCTGATTAATGTTTACATTGGTTGTGCCCTGGTACTTCTGATACGCGCATCAGTCTCAGGACAGACAACCCAGCATTTATTATCAAACTATTTAGTATTTTTACCCCAGGCTTTTTCTTCTAAATTGGGCCTTACAATACACATTTGAATATTAAGGAGCTCATATCAAATCTAATATATCTTCCTCCAGTTTTGTTTTTGATTTACCTTTCTTGGCCCCACACTAAGACCTCGCATACAATCTCCCCACGTCTACGCAGGGTATTGCATCTCTGTCTGACGGCCGCGTATACAGCGTGGTTGTTTCTCTCACTCAATTTCGTCAAAGATTTGCTAGCGTGCTTTAATCATTTGGTACTTCCACACAGACTCGGCTATAATTAGAGGCCGTTTATTCTATCAATATATCCCCAAAACTTTTCCAAAAAAAGGGAACAAGTAATCACATCTTTAGACATAGTGAGCTCTGTTGTCGTTTCCAAGATAGAAGATTCAATTTCCTAGCTTTGCTTTAAAAACCATAACAACTATGGAGAGAATATTCTATCAGACGGATCTCACAGATGCATACTCTGGATACCCCATCTACATATTTGACACCTCGTATCTCCCCTCTCCTGAGGATGTCAATTATGATTTCTTCATACCTACGCTCATGAAATGGCTCCCGAAGAAGCCGTACATGGTGATTTTGTTTAGCTGTGGCTTGAACAAGATTAGCTGGGTGTGGGGCATTTCCTTCTTGAAAGCCTTCTTCTCCCAGAGCTCTTCGGGCGCTTCAAATGCTGAAAATTTACACAAGATCATTGCCGTCCACGAAAGTTGGTTCGTTAAATCTGTTAGCCAAATCTTCACCAACTTTCTTGTGTCGAAGAAAACCCTTGCCAACTTCAACAATCTACTATCCTCGATGAAACTCTCCAACGACCTTCTCATAAGTTGCAATTCTCTTTCGGATCTTTCCAACTACGTCGATATCACTAACCTCAAGATATCCTTAAACATATACCGACACGATTATCAGATCACTCTATCGCCAGAAATATCCCTACATTGTCCCTACATCCCAACAATCAAATCTTCAACGGGTTTCTCCCCTAAAAATGACCCAATATTTTTTCATCATTTCTATCAAATCTTTAACATCGTCGACTCATATGCCGATCAAGTGGAGCTTTTATTTCATCGACCAGGTAAGAAACTAAACACTGAGATCTTGTTCCACTGCTTGATGCGGAATCAGGTGATCTGGATCAATGACTGGGACTTAGACTGCGTTGCATCATGCTTCAAGAAGATCTTGACTGAGGTTTCGAACCCTCTTGTTGACACTAAAAAGATTGTACTACCGATGAAAGACGACTTGCAGTATACATCTGAAGTATTTGAGTCTATGATGACAGAAGAGCATAAAAATGCCGTTTTATTTCAGATTATCTCTTTGAGTCGAAGAATTGTCGATAAAAGTCTGGTGACCAAACATTCAACTGTCTCAATTCTGAAATCATTATCACACGCCCTAACCCATGAATCTATATCGAACCTGAGCAAAGATAGCATTTCGATTGTTGTGAGATTCTTAAAAAACCTTTTGAATCATTGGAAAGATATTATGCCTCAGTATGAATCCCAATTCAAAACTGTCCAACAAATGGCCGAGGGCGAACATCTAAAGGAAGAAATTAGCGACGAGCAATACAACAACACCTCTAAAACAAAAGCCCAAAGCTCTTCCGATGAAGAAGAGAACTCCAAAACTAACACAGAAAGCATTTTTTCCTCGGCGGCTTCCGTGAAAGACAATCAGTCTGGTTACTGTCATTCCATTGAAACCATCAATGATGCTCCCGAAAAGGATCTTGAAGAGAAGGGGAATCTGTCGAACGAGGGACGCTCAAAAATTTTACCTCTTCAGAATGTGTCGAACAATACAAGAATTGATTTACTTCCAAAGAGCAAGGAAGAAGCCGCGTCCATCCCAGAGAACAAAAAATCAAACAACGACACCAGCGGAAAAGTATCACAGAAGGAAATCAAGTCGCTTCAAAGACAGTTTCCACCACAAAAGTACAAATTCGACAACCCAGACTCTGAAGAGAAGTCAATTATACGCACACAAGGCGAGAAACCTAAGGAATCGGTGTTCTCACTCAAAAAGCCTGTGATACGTGGCAGAAAGGTTGGCGAACTCACGAGACTTTTTGAGGAAAGATCACAGGCAATGGATATTTTGAACACAATGTGATGGGGAGAGTGTTTTTTGTGTCCATAAAATAAAATAACCCGGTACCATAGCCTCTGTATCTTTTAAAACACCCAAATAAAACAGAAGAAAAAGCTTCTACGCACATGATGACATTTTGTGTCCCTTAAAATTAAGCTCTTTGAAATCGACCATCCAAAGAGCAGTAGTATACAGTAATTTACATGATTATTCACCAACCAATCTGCTATCGATGTTATCAATAGACAAGTCTTCATTTTCATTACCATGGGTGGCATTTGCAACAGCAGCAATGGCCGCGGCAGCAGTACTATCAGTATGCTCGGAGTCATGAAGACCATGCGCCTGCAACTGTTGCTGATAGTGTTGTAGCTGTTGTTCATCTAGATGTGGATGGTGTGAAAGGGAATGAGGGTGAGAAATTCCATGATGAGAATGGTGAGCGCCGGCGGCTTGTAGTTCCCTTTGTAAATCAGCCTCTTGCCTGTGGCGCTCCAACTCATAAGTCAATACCTCGTCATGTTCATCATCATCATCCCCCTCCATGACCTCATGATATGATGCAGCATTCCGGCGTCTCTTGACACCACTAACCGTTACACCGGCAGGGTAGAACTTGTTCAGTTTCTTCAATTTCCTTTTGTAGCCCCTGATCTCGTTATATATATCCTCCCTTTTTATGAGCACGTCAGGAAATTGGTGCTTAATTTTCGCTTCGATATGCGAGGGCTTTGTTCCAACCTTGTACAAGTCCAAGATCAATAAGTTCAACTCATCGGATCTCTTGCGCAACATAGGGTGGTTCGATAAAGGATCTAACTGGGGGTGGTTGTGTTCGTTGCATGTTGTACGTAAAGACCAGATCAGACTGGACTTTCTGTACAGTGCAGTCATGGAGAAGGGGCAGCGCAATTTCTTGGTACGAGCATGCGAGTCGAGATCATAGCCTGTCCCATCGTCGTTGAGTTGGTTCTGAGCAGCCTCCTCTTCTTGTTGTTCAATGGTCTTTCCTTTTTTGTGGCGGTAACGCCCACCCAATTCACAGGTGTAGTAAATAGCCTTCCTATTGGAATGGGCAATGACAATTCCAAACCCATTATCTCTGGCAAACTCGGCAATAAATTCATTAAGCTCTTCCCTGCCATGGAAGAGTTGCTCAGGGAAGGGCCGAGTGATTAAGTTTCCTTCGTTCGTGATGGTATTCTCATTAACTGGGTATATTTTCAGACGCGAGTCGATGATGGGGTCTGGGATCTGGATGTTGTATTCCGACTCCCCCACATCATGCAAGTGTTGCTGGTGATGATACAATGCTTGCGCCTGAGCAGCTTGAGCGGCTTGAGCAGCTTCGGCGGCTTCTGCTGCTCTTTGGTCCTGCAGTGTCTGATCATCGTGGTCGTGATCGTGATCGTGGTCGTGTCTATGACCATGTGCGTGGCCACGTCCATGCCTGTGTCCGTGATTCCGATTATGCTCATGCTCATGCTCATGCTCATGGTCGTGTTCGTGACCAAGTCCATGATCATTTTCCTCTAATTTAGCTTTTACATTGTGTCCGAGTTCATGTTCGTTCACCTGATTTTTTACCGCGGTAAGCAACTGCTCATCGATGTTTGTTGCGTAGTCTTCTTCGTGGCTCATGTGCGGATGGTCGTGGGTGCAAAAAAAACGGACTTCAAAAAGGTCGTGTTGTGGTAGTAGTGTAAATGTGATAAAAATTTTTTTGTTTGTTTTTCGAGGATGGGACGGTGGTCGAGCCACGTGACCGGGTGCGGGTGCGGGCGCGGGGGTGAGGGCAAGCGACAGAGCCACCGACCGAGCGATGACTGTTCGGTTTGTTATGATGTGTGTGCAGTTGTGTGAGTGGTTGCGTGAGTGGTTGCGTGTTTTAGTAAGTGCAAGCTTTTGTTAAAGATGTGATATTAAGTCTATATTTGGGAGTTTTCTATGAAATTGTTTAAACAAAAGATACGATTAATTGGAATTTATGGGGGATAACTTAAGATAATTTCGGAGTTGTTTATATTACAATTCCTTTTAAAAAGGTCAGAAGGGGCCACGGCATGCAATATATTTCTCCTCTCCACCGGTAACTTGCGCGTGGCCAAAGTAATGAAGAAAAATGGTTATGCCATTTTGCCATTTTGCCATTTCGCCATTTCGCCATTTCGCCGTAATATTGCATACGACATTTTCTAGATCCATGGGCTTTTGAAAAAGCCGAAAAATTCAAAATTGGGTATTTGAGTCGTTTGTTATATTATTTTTTTCCATTGAGAGCCTTGTCTGCCCAAGTTGGGAGCACGAAAGATGCTTCGTGGACTTTGGAGTTGTAGTACCTGAACAAGTCCGACTCATTGTCAATAATCCTCAAAGGAACTTGCAAGTTTTTTGTGTTGTCTTGAGTAGCAACGATGAGACCCAACTGGCCACTTGTGTATGAGGGCATGTAACATTGACAGTATCCAATATTGGAAAATACTTGCGAGGCCTTGTCAAGAAGCTCAGACAAGTAAGGGAGGTTCAACCAGATGTTCTCGCTGCTTTGCATGACAATAATACCATCTTTTCTGAGTGCGTTGTTAAGCAAACTGTAATAGTTCACCTGGAAAAAGTCTTCTGCTGGGCCTTCCGGGTCAGAAGAGTCGGTGATGATCACATCGAATTTCTCCGACTCGATAGCATCTTTCAATCCCGATAAAAATTTGAAACCATCTTGGAGCAAAATTTTCACGCTGGGATGATTATGGAACTTGGCCATTTCTGGCAAGTATTGGATGCTCAACTCGATCACTTGCTTGTCAATTTCCACCATGGTGATTTCATCCACGCCTTTACCAACATGCTTCACTAATTCTCTCACAACACCGCAGTCGCCTCCCCCAATGACCAAGACCCGTGAAGGTTTGGGGTGGCTCATAATGGGTACATGCGTGATAAGTTCCTGATAAGCAAACTCATCCTTTTCCGTGCACTGGATGATGCCATTCAACACCAAGACATTTCCGAAAGTGGCTGACTCAAATACAAGAATGTCCTGGTATGGAGAAGTGGAGTGGTTCAAGATTCTCACCACTTCCAATCCAAAAGACTGGCCCCGGAAAGCTTCGTCGCTGATTTCATGGAACCAGTACTTATCATTAATTTTGCTGATTGATGGATGTGAGAATTCTGAAAGGGCAGTCATTTTTAGTGAAGTCGTGTGATGTTTCGCGATGCCTTTTTTTGGTGGATTTCCGATTAAGTTTTTCCTGATGAGGTAGGCAGGTAATAAGTTAGGAGATTGTGAAAAATGTGTCTGCAGAAAAAAAGAGATGCTTTTTAATATGCCAAACTAGGGGGTCTGATATGATCGGATATTTTTTCTTCGATATTAGTTAAATATTCTTTAGTTCTTTTTACTATTTTTTTCCTTGTAGGCCCAAGTTTCTTGCGGAAAATAATTGGTCTGTGAGTCATGCATAGATGCATCATCCCGAACTGGTATGGCTAGTTAATTTGAATCTTTACATTTTCGTCAAGTGGATTGATTTATTTTGCATCATTTCAAAAATTGAATAATAAATTCATTTCTTGGGGAAATTATAAAAAACACCGGAGAATGTCGATCGAAAGTTCGATCGAAAGTTCCCATACATTGCCTTGCTTCATATTGGGATTTGGAACGCATCAAACGGTGAGTCGAAACTTACCAAGTGGAATATATTACCGTCACTTTCTACGAGAGCTGTCCCCCGAGAACATTTATTGAAAGCTCTATTCGATCCTCTTAGCTGGTCAGATCATCTCAAATACGTATCTGACTATATATCTTTTATTAAATTTCAATTCTCTTGAATGGTTGGGAAAGTTTAATACAAAATTTCGCATCACCATGTTGCTGCCCACCATCCAGCAGTGTGGTCAGTCAACCAGCAGTTTTTGCCAAGATTGCCGACAACCTTCTTATACCAGAGAAAATATCACTGAAAATTTTCCTTTTCTTAGATATATGTCTCCTCTCATCTCATGCTCAGGCTATGCTACCTTTAAATGCTCACTCGTATCTCAGCTCCGGCTCAGGGCCGTTTTCCCCCGCATCTTCCCCACAAAAGATTAACGTTTTTCGCGGTCGGGGATCAATCGGATCTCGATTTAAATTCAGTGAAATTCCAAAAAGCACCATAATTTACCTTAGGTTTTCTCTCGTAAAAACTTTTGATGTTTGTATTTCCCGCCTTCAATGACAACTACAAGACCCGCAAACGGACTTTCCGGTGTTGCAGGAATTGTCGGGTGAAAAGAATCCGGTGCTCCATTCTGGACTCAAGCTACGAGAAACATGGATGTGACAACTGCAAACTAAATAAAAGAAGGTGTGACTTGATCAAAAATTCAGTATCTCTTTCTAGAATCAAGGCTGATTCAAACACTATTGTTCACACAAATACATACCAGAATGGGGATCACAGCTCAACAATTCAACCACCCATCCAAGAAAGATATTCTTCCATACCTCAAGATACTTCAGACACTTCCAGCGAGTCTAAGAAAATGAAAGAAAAAATCTCCAACGAACTTGCACTTCACAACGGTCTATCAATTTCTCTCGCCAGAACAAAGCCAGATTTACCTCAAACTAGTTCTCTTAGTAATGTCTCATCGGGATTTAACCTTAAAAGTGTACGAGAGCTCAATGTCAATCACTATAAGAATGGTTTGACCGTGCCTATGACGAATATGCGTCCTTTGCCTGGTCTTTCCCTGGTGATCCCACAATCTTTTTTATCCCCCTATTATCCCATGCACACGTTTCAACTTCCCTTTAAAACACACCCAGATATTAATTTCAACTTCAAGGTGGATACTGATTTAGACAAAAATAAAACAGCCCCCAAGGCGTTTGGCCAAGCTCAAATGGGGTCGGGGGGAGTAACTTTTGAGACAAATTCTGCGCCAAATCCTGATGAAATCACCCTTAGCTCTTCTAGTAAGGAATACACACAGAATTCTGAACCTCAGAAAAGAGAGTCTTACCATTGTTCACTATTGAAATCAATCGACGATGAGATTGAAAAAATAGACTATAGATTCTTGAAAGAAAAATTCAATTTCAATTGCTTGTGTCGCCAATACCAGTACTACTCAACGAAATCAGACACAAAAGACAGTGGAGACAATGAAAGTGAACCAACCCCCGAAGATATTGTCAAGAAGAAGTTGAGAAGAACAAAATTTCTTGACCGGTCACATTTGTGTCATTTTAAGTTTTTGTTAATGATCAACGCCTTCACGCTTAACTCACCTGGGTTTTGTTTTATCAAAGGAGAAGATCTAATTAGACTTTTCGAGATCTACTTTTATAAGGTAAACTCGGTATTTCCCATTATATTTGAGAAGGAGTTTTGGGAATTGCATAAGCGAGACAAGATTCCCAATATCACTATTTATGCAATTGTATTAATTGCAGCTCGGGACGAGATTTCCGAGCCAATTCTAGCAAGATCTTTTACTGACACTAATCAGCCATTTTCTGTGAAGCATTCCCGTTTTCTAAAGGAGCTTGAACAGAAAATTAGACAACTTTTAGATTTCTTACCAGAGATCGATGATACTGAAAAGCTCGCCCGACTAACCACACTGCTTCTTTTGTCACTCAACTTTCGTTTCAACAAACTTGGGAATGAACTAAGCAGTGGTGATGTTAGCCACGCCATCAGTCATGCCTACTCCTTGCTCATTCATCACGAGTTCTTTCATGAAAGGATTGTCCAAATGGGCGCATTAAAGAAATCTGTTTATTTGAGGAATTTGTGGTGGGTCATCTTCATATTCGACAGGTTCAATGGCATCTTAAACGGAAAGGCTATGTTTATCAATAGACTTGACTTCAACCTTCAACGTCCCCAAGGGGTTCCCCATTTGGAAAGGTTAGTAGTGTTAGCATATGCTCTCGAGGATACTGTAATAACAGGGTTTCGACCTCTAAGAGGTACTGATGACGGTATCAAAATTCCCAAGCATGTCAAGGGCGACCCTCATTTTAATCCAGACGAGATCATCAAAGATGAAGTGAAACTTCTTTCGGATATGGATGGCATCAAAAAAATTTTAGACTTTGAAGAAACAGACAAGGACTTGCTGAAAAGGCATTTACCAGGTATTCAAGTTGAATCATATCGGGATCGTTTTATCTTCTTCTTGGAAAGGCTTGTTCGTCATCAAATGATTCTTATTTTGAGAACAGGCCAGTTTAAGCTTCTTCGGGAAGCATCCCAATTAGACACATTCAGTCTTCAACTTTCAAGCTGTTTGTTGAAAGTGTTTCAGATGCTAAAAGGTGGGCACAATCACAAGCTAATTATGGCCACGCCCTTGATTCCACTGATTTTACTTGTTGCCTTTTCGGTGCCATCTTTTGCTCGTTATAGTATATTACACGATGATAAGAAAACTCTTATCACATCCCCTGAAATGATGGACCAGATCGTCACACTAAGTGAAGATTACTTGAGCGAACTCGAGCATTTTTCACAAAAATGGTGGTTTGTTAGCGAAGTGTTTGATTCTCTTAGAAAGAACCACGCAAGAGACTTAAGGAAAGCTAATAACGGTTCCTTTACAGGCTTAGAATACGCAACACCCAAAAAACATTGGGTTTCGATTAATTCGCTCGTCAACAACAAATCCGTTGCAGATTTTATGCGTGTACACCTGATTTCCGGCGCATGTCCGGTATTCCACAATGACATTACGGAAATTGAAGAAGGTAACTTTGAGAATAAGGCAAATGCGAAAGAAGAGGGGCAGAAGCCAAGTGAGTTGTTCAATATTGAATCGCAATCATTTCTGACACCGATAATATCATCCAGCTCAAAGCCCGAGAAAGAAGACACTTATGGCGACTTTCACATTGATTCCAGCTCCTTGACTGGTGATGGTATCGAACATGGGTGTCTTGCAGATGATGTATACTTTGATATTTCACAATTAGCTGAAATGGTCAGCACCAGTGCAAATTTCATCCCAAGTACAATGGAATATCCCCCTGACCCTCAATTTGATTTTTTCTTTTGAGTTCTCCAGGGTGAGCACTGGATGGAATAAATTCTAGGTGGTTCTAATAATGTCATTCCAGAGTTTGGTGTCTGCAACTAATCTAAGACCACGTCGGACCCAACGGTAGAGCCCAAAACTATATTTCAGACATGTATGAATACAAGTGAACATGGATATTGTGTCGACACCATCTACTTCCCCAGCAGAAACACTCAGCAAATACGGTTAAAAACACGCATTGCTATTGTATGAGAATTATAAAAAGATTCATCATGGTTAGGAGTGAAACACGCGCAAATGTTTTAGGAAAGAACGTTTCGTATCAAGTCTGACGTAAATACCATTGCGGCCAATCTGGATTGCGAAAAAAAAGAAAGAAATAGAAGAACAAGAAAAAGATAAAGAAAAGGGAAAAGAAAAAGAAAAAAGTTGGCCATAGAACCTTTTTCTAGACGCAGTAATTGCATTCACCGCTTAACATTACTCTTGTCATAATAATGGTTGCTACAGAATCAACCTGAATAAGCTTTAAGTTAAGCTTTGAGTTCCAAGGTTACATATTCTAGGCGCGAAATCCGAGCCACCCAAGAAGGAAAATCATGCACAGCAGACGTGGCTAAACCAGAATGAAAGCCCGCGACACCGAAAACGGGAGCCAAAACCGTCACACGTCGGCGTGCGCGAACCGTAAATGTGCTCGGAGCTGCGTTACACCTGGTGATCTTGGCTGGGAGCGAGGGAAGGTCAGGTAGGAGGGAGAAAAAAAATATTTTACGAAAGGCGAATCTTCGGACTTCAACAACATACCCCGCACATATAAAACCACCATATCTCCTTTTCCCTGGAAGTGACCATAAATAGAGCATCTCTATTGTTTTATAATAGGTGACCTGTGCACGCATTACTGAAGAGAGTGGTTATTTTTTTACCCAGCTCTCTAGAAACACAACCTTTCCACATATAACACCACACCAAGTCTTTTCATAAGCCTGGTAGGGCTAAGATTTTATTCCTTTGCTTTCATTCCGAACACAAGTCTCCCGAAGGTGCCTAGCAAAAGCCCGGGGACATCTTCTATAGCCAGCTCTACAAAT
The DNA here is from genome assembly GCA_030572615.1 of Metschnikowia lachancei. Classification (NCBI taxonomy): domain Eukaryota; kingdom Fungi; phylum Ascomycota; class Pichiomycetes; order Serinales; family Metschnikowiaceae; genus Metschnikowia; species Metschnikowia lachancei. The sequence goes on from JAJMAK010000026.1 coordinate 47,413, forward strand.
TGAGACTTAATAGTCCAAAACGCCTTAAACCACCAGTGCCATGCCAGATTTCATTGCCACACAGCCAACAATAATATCCAGGTTATTGGAGAAACTGACTTATTTCCCCAAAGTTGGGGCGTTCGTTTGGTTGGCGTCAATCTTGATATTTTTGCTTTCTGTAGCATCTAAAAAGTCGAAAAAACGCCCCAGCGAGAGTGAAGAACCTCCACATAAACAACATAGTTTGTTCCCCTCAATAGAACGTCCCATTATCAACAAAGGGTTCGCAGAAAAACCGCTTGTGGACGCATTACCTCAACCCTGTTCCACTGGCTTGACTACTAGGCTATTGCCTTTCAAAAATGCCAAGGGTGAGATTGAGTGGGTATTCACTGACGACGTGCAGCCTAGTCAAGAGGCGGATTCGTTGAAGGCGAAAATTTCAGCCTCAAGCACGAATTCCCAGCGGGCAAAACTCGAGACTCAAGCCGAAATACTATCTCCGGTGACATCAAATTCCTCCAACAATGATTCTCTAAGTGGGAAAAAACCAGAGTCCTCGGTGTCTCCCCAGATAAACACACCATCTTCCACATCGAGCGAGGATCATAAAGAAGATTTTCATGACGGGGAAGGCGAAAGCTTGGAAGAGGGCGAGGGTGATTCACACTCGCACCAATGCCCTCACTGTGACGCAAAGTTCAGAATGCGTGGATACTTGACTCGTCATTTAAAAAAGCACATGTCGCAAAAGGCGTACAAGTGTCCTTTCCATCGGATCTCTATCTATAAAGACGAGAACGACAACACGCATAGCTGTCATCCTAATGGTGGATTTTCTAGGAGAGACACTTACAAAACACACCTCAAGACCCGTCATTTCAAATTTCCTGCGGGAACACCCATCAAAGGACGCAGTAAAACCCCAGGAAACTGTGCCATGTGCGGGGAATGGTTTGAAAATGCCGAAATCTGGAGTGAAATTCACGTCGAAGGAGGTGAATGTAGATATTTACCAGCAGGGTTCCAAGGAAAATCCAGGATAAAGAATAAGTTGAAGAAGCAAATGGCTCGTCTAATGAAGGAAGAGAAAAAATCCAAATCAAGACCGAAGAAGGCCACTACTGAATACTTATCTCCTGGGACAGGAACCCCCACAGAAAATACTCCCCTGATGAGTAATCCTTCTCAGTATGATTATGACGACTCGCCAACACATTCTAGTTGCTCGTCAATGGGACAACATCGGATAATCAACCATTCTTTGCATGATCAGTTTACTCGGGAAATGCAACTGCGTGCTATGTTTGCAAACTCGCCAATCTCAGAACAAAACTTAATAATGACCCCTGGTGCTGGTGCTCAAACGGAAGACTACGACGACGAGTTTTGTCTAGACACGGAGCAAATGAGTATTTTCGCCATGCAACCGGTATTCAGTCCAGAGCAGGTGTCGGGTTATAGCACTTTTCCTTCGCCTGAATATTCGATACCTAATTTCCAGGCGAATAATCAGAACGAATATTCTGCATTCAATCGCTAAAACCAGCTTTCGGATTATGAATAGGTTTCCTTGTGAAGTATGGGAACATAAAACTGCATGGATTGAAATGAATTACGAAGTATGACAAATGACATTGGTTGGATTGGGTTGGGTTTGTTTTGGTTGATGAAGGGGGATCTTCAAATGTTTGGGACCTTGCAAATAACATCTTTTCTTTTTAATTGTTCTATATAATGAATGTAATAATAAAATCAACCAAAAATATCATCTATGGCGCTCTTCTTCTTCTTTTCCTTTTTCTCCTTCTTTTCTTTCTTTTCTTTCTTCTTTTTCTTGGGCTTTTCGCCAAAGATGCTATCCATATCCTCAAACTTTCTCTTAGATAGTGTTGAGGCATTTGTAGGTATCGGATCCTCCTTTCCCTTACGCAAAGGTACGGGCTTTTCGATAAACACTATTTCTTCACCTAAGTCATCTTCTTCTGGGATCACGGATGAAGCCTGCGATGTTATTTCCTTTTCTAAACCCAGGGGCATTTTGGTGGTTTCAAGTTTGCTCGCAAGGCCATCAATACTCATGATCAAATTATGAAGGGCACTCAAACTTGCCAATAGAGTCAAGCCCAAGCTGATAAACTGGCCAAGGGCCACAACCCCATTGAAGGAGTAGTAGCAACTGGTGAAAATACGTTTTTTTACCATGAAACGACCGATTGCAAGAGCTTCATTATGTAACTTCTGCTTTACTATGTGTTTTTTGGTTTCTTCGAAATCGTATATCTTTCGTAGTAGTTTCCGGACATTTCGGTGGAGTATATTGAGGTCTTTCCACCACACAGCAACATGATGTTGGTTATAGTTTCGGTGGTAGATGAGGTGAAGGATTCGGTACTCGTTCTCGAGTCGTTGTACTAGATCGGAGGAGAGTATCTGCAGTGGTGTATTCAGAGGCATTTTGAAGTAGTGCAAATCAAACCAAATGCAGAGCTTGTCATTCCAGTGGTAGGGCCAGAAATCTTGAGTGAAAATCAGAAAATTCGCTTAAATGTAAATGATAATAATACTCCAATGCGTTTTGGGTAGATGACTCTAAGGGCATCTAGTCTATGGTGCAACTGCGTTGATTAGAGATGTGCGCATCGGACATCGAACAGAGGCCCTAATCCATCAGAGTGATGGAACTCTATTAAGTGTATTTACGTAAACAACCAAGAATATATATATATATATATTATATATATATATTTATACAGATTTTTAAAAAGGTAGCAGTGATATACGAGAAGAAAAATCCAAAAAACATTACAAAATAAACCATTTGTGGCCCTCTTGACCGGCCTCTTGACCGTGCCATGGCTCCTGGGCAATGCTGCTGAGGCCCACGGCCCGCACTTCGTAGCTGATGGTGCACCAGATATGCCCTCATCGCGAAAAACACTAAGCAGCTAATTTCTTCGGAATCACCAATACTTTTGTTTTTCAATGGATACCATAATTCACAAGGCCAGGGCTTTTCTTCAAAGCTCTCAAGAGGATAAAGCTTTGGAATTGCTTACGCCAAAAATCTCGCAGCATCCAGAAAACGTCGAGCTCTTACAAGTATTTGGAGAAGCTTTACTTGAAGCAAATGACGTTGAGAACGCATATACGGTGTTGAACCAGGCAACGCAATTGGACCCGGAAGCCAAGCTCGGCGTGGAGAAATTCTTATATTTGGGCCAGATTGTCGGTGGAAGCGACGGTTGCTCATTATTGAACATTGCCATCCAAAGATTGCAGGATCAATTGCAAAGCGTACACGACAACACCAATGGCAACGATGCAGTCTTGCAAGACTTGTCCAAGTTATACCCCACATCCGATGTGTTGGCATTCTACCTAATAAAAAAGTTGAACCAGGCCATCTTTGCTGAGATTGAAATCTGGATGACTGACTTGTGTATGGAGCCCGAAGCAGAGGCCGAGTGTGATAAATTGATCTCCCATTCGTTGGCCCTTGATAATACAAACCCCGAGGCATATTCTCTCTTGGCACTGATCAGAATCTCTCAACAGAGACAGGAAGAAGCTGAAGAGGCGTTGAAAAAGGCGTGGGACTTGTTCTCGCAGAAGAAACTGGAGTTGGAGCTCCAACAAAACCAAGAGGGCGAGGAATCCTCTTTTGAGTACATTGAATTGGTCCAGCCATTGCTTGGACTTGGTCGTTTTGCTATAGAGTTGGGCTTGTATGATGTTGTACCGCAAATTTCTGCCGCTGTGGCAGAAATCAATGATAATGCGTTGGATTGTTTCTACTACGAAGCATTGGCACATAGTTTGAAGGCCAAGCAAATTTACGCTCAAATCACTTCTTCTACTGAAGACTACCGCGAGTTTGACGATGCACTTATCGTGAAATCCGATAACGAGGCCATCCAGACTTGCGTGAGTGATGCCAGAAGTGCCCTCACCCAAGGCTACCGTGTGATAAACGGCGGTGGCTTGGAAGCTTCCGACCCAGAAGTGGTTGACCAGGTGAACGAAATGCTTACTACTTTTGGCGGCCCCTTCATGGCAGATTTGATGCCTCCACGTAGAAATGCTGACGATGACGACGAAGAAGGTTGGGAAGATGAAATTGTGGGTAATGAAAGTTAGAAGTGTCTCCCTTGTAGGTGCGTATATATACTAGGCTCTTATGGTAGGTTCACCCATTGAAACCTTTGTCGTGTATTTTTTCTCTCTCTTTTCTTTTCTCTGTTCTTTTCTCTTTTCTTTCTCTTTTTCTTTATTCTCTCTATATACATCCAAATTCCTTTTTTTTCCAAAATATTGTTGGCTTATCAATAACTCATCATGTTCACCACACCTCATAGTTGCAATGCGCGATATAATTGACCTTGTCTGGCCCATAATAACTACCCCACGCTTCTTTCCTCCACAACATGACCACCAACCATAGACCTACTTTGGAGAGCAAGCGAGGCCGTGATATAGCTATCAAGGATACTATTCAACATGCCAGATCTACCAAGGGACAAACATCTTTAAAACTTCGACTGGATATACCTGGTACGCAGATTGACCATACAAGAGCAAGAAAAGCATTGGACGAGTTGGAAAGCGAAAGCAAGCGCCACAAGAGAACTGAACGTGGCATAATACTACCTAATGGTTCAGAAAATGATAAAGAGATTATTACTAGCACGGAAACCGGGAATGATTTGTCTGCTATTGCTGTATCCGAGGACACAGATAAGCCACAAGAAGATAATACCTCTATAGAGGACACCACTGTTAGTAATACCAGTAAAGGCGAAAAATCAGAAATACTAGATCCTGATAATAATGAAGGTGCTGACAGGGCTGAAACTGCTGACATGGCTGAAACTGCTTACATGGCTAAAACTGCTGAAGATTCCGAGGAAGAGTCGGAAAACTCTGAAGGCCTGGATAGTGATGACGAGGATACCGAGGCACTAATGAAAGAATTGGAAAAGGTGAGAAAAGAGAAGGCAAGCCGAAACGAAAAAAACCCTCAAATATCCCCTTCAAGAAACAATCCTCTTATAGCTGCTGATGGAACAGACACGGTGAATAAGAAAAAATCGTGGCGAGGAACATCTGCGTTCTCAAGAGCGAAGGGCTCCAACAACCAATCATTCACTACAGACACGTTAAGCTCAGATACTCACAAGCGGTTTTTAACAAAATATTTTCGCTAGACTATGTATTATACATGTAACTTATGTCAAGTCATCGGGGTGATTAAGACGGGCATCCAAGTGTGCGATGTCTTCCTTCAAACTGGCCTCTTCCACAGTTTTCACCAATTCCTTGGTGCACTTGGCAATATCAAAAGATATTCCCGCAAGCCTCTGCTTAAAATGCCTATCAGCAAATTCAACATCATCATTTCCAGCATTTGGTTTACAAAGCGCATTCATGCGGTGGTTGCAGTCTTCCAAACTCTTCACAACCCAACTGCCATGTTCTTTCAACTGGAAATTTCTCGTTTGATTCATAGAAGTATTCGTAGCCTCGGTCATCTGCCTGATCACCTCGGAGATAGCAAAAGAGTTTTTCCGCAATTCTCCCCTCGTAGCATCCGGCTTTTTAATTGCCGATAATAAATCTTGAATCGTAGAAATCACTTGCACCGTCTGATGCTCCAAGTATAACAAAACCTGAGTCACCGTGTTATCAGGATCATCGATATCGAACAAATCAAAGTTGAAAGTCGCTGCTGCCATTGACTTTCTGTAGTCCTGTCTCTGCCTAATTTCATCTTCTTCTTCTTCATCAAATGAGTCTTCCTCAGCATCTTCAAAACTTTGAGGTGCAGCCTGCTCTTCGACCGCATCTTGGTAGTTAACTTTCCGTACCTTAAAGGATGGGGCCTTCATTTTCAATCCCGCAGGGCTCTTCGGAGTGGACGAAGTACTCGAATCGGTTGATCTTGAAACCGGCTCCGAGACTTCCTTTTTGCTCCCTGTAGCGATAGTTGGAGTTGGTGCTTCCCTGTCTCTCGTTGCCGATTCATTTCGAGCAGTGTTGATTTCCTTGGATTCACTTGCATCATCCAGAGCGACGAAAACTTTGCTACCTGTAGATGCAGTAGACTGGTCACTTTTAGACTGTATATCATCATTTTCCGACTCAACATTCTGCCCAGATGTCGACACAGCCAGTTTATCGCTTGCTGAATCAGCAGACTTATCCCTGGTTGCACCGATATTCTTGTCAATTGTTGCTCGGAGTCTTTGGCTAACTGTGGAACCAACCAGTTTATTTACTGTCGAATCGGGTGACTTATCGCCAGTTGATCCAACATGCTTATCCATTGTGGATCTTAGCCGCTGGCTAATAGTAGACCCGGCCAGCCCATCACTTGATTCCTTAGGTGACTTATCACCAGTTAACCCAAGTCTCTCACTAACTGTTGACCCAACCAGCTTGTTTATTCTCGAGTTAGGTGACTTATCGCCTTGTGACCCGATATGCTTGTTAAATTTCGACCCAAGACGCTCACTTACAGTTGATCCGGCCAGTCTGTTTGTGACATCAGACAAATTGTCACCTGTTTGTTCAAGACTCTTATCAACCGCTGATCCAATCTTCAGCCCAACGGTTGACAAAATCAGTTTATTGCCTGCTGTATCAGGAGACTTCTCGCTCATGATTCCGAAAGTTTTATCAGCTGTAGATGCAAGCAGTTTAGATCCCGACGAATCCAAAGACTTTCCACTCCCTGAAGAGATAGGGTTTTCTCTGGTCAAAGTAGTGATCTTTTCTTTAGCTCCATTAACAATATCGCCACTTACTGTCGCCGCACTCTCGCTGACTTTCGAAGCGATCAGCTTCGCACTGGCCAAATCCAAAGGCTTGTCGTTTGTTGAAACAACAGAATTATCGCTGGCTGGAGTAGAAGGCTTATCGCTTGGTGAAGAAACATAGCGTTTACCACTTGGATCAACGAATTTTTGAGTAATGGCACGAAATGGTTTTTCAGTGGCAGAAGACTCGTCGCTGCTTGCCAGGGGCGTACGAGGGCCGGTGCGATCACCAATTGTGTTCAGAATATTGCTGTTTGTAGGCGCTGGCTTTTCACTGGTTCGAGTAGCAATTGTATCACTGAATCCACTGGCAGTCGTGTCATTTTTTGCAGAGATATCCTTAATGGCAACAGCCGGCTTTTCGCTTGTTGTGGCAGTAGACGCTTCACTGATGGTAGCAGGCTTGCCTTTACTATCAGCAGACCTTTCACTGATGGTTGCAGCAGGTTTGTCCTTGGTAGCGGCAGCCACTTTCTCATTGGTGACATTTGCAGACTTATCTTTGGTAACAGCGACAGGCTTATCATTGGTAACAGCAGTAGGCTTATCATTGGTAACAGCAGTAGGTTTGTCAGTGGTAACAGCAGCGGGCTTCTCAGTGGTAACAGCGGCGGGCTTATCATTGGTAACAGCGGCGGGCTTATCATTGGAAACAGCAGCAGGCTTATCATTGGTAACAGCAGTAGGTTTGTCAGTGGTAACAGCAGTAGGTTTGTCAGTGGTAACAGCAGTAGGTTTGTCAGTGGTAACAGCAGCGGGCTTCTCAGTGGTACTGGCAGTGGAACTTTCACTGTTGGTTGGTTTAGCGCTGGTTTTGCTAGCTGCAGAATTTTCACTTGTTACACCTGCATCAGAGGGCTTTTGTGTGCTTGTGGTAACTCTAGACTTTTCAGTTGTGGTAGAAGCACTAGCAGCACCAGCATTGGAAGTACCAGCCTTTCCACTAGTAGTGGCAGGAACATTTCCAGTAGCCTCAGCGACCGTCTCACTCTTTGTGGCAGTAGGTTTGTCGCTGTTTGAGGCAATAGGTTTGGTCATACTATTTTCATTTGGAGTTCCATTTTTCGGCACAGTATGCTGATCCTTATTGAGGCGTTCACTCTCTGACGATAAAGATTCTTTTGCCAAAGAAACTGACTTACCAGTCGTCGATGTAATCAGCTTATCGCCATTAGAATCAAAAGGCTTGTCACTCGTCTTCTCTGGAATCGAAGACTTAGGCTCATCATTTGTCTTAAGATTATGGCCCGAAGTCTGAGATTCCGAAAATGGAGATTTGATATTAGCACTTTTACCTGTTGCACCGGTCGCATATTGGTTAGATTCAACCGAAGAACTGACGAGTGAGCTCTCGTCATCAACAGTCTCATCAGATGTCGAATTATCCTTGAACTCCCCTGGGATGCTCGACCTGAGGTTTTTGGTGAATTCTGGTTGAGCATCGACTTCTCTTGGAACTAAAACCTTCACTTCGGGTCTTGTCTTCAGGTTCAGACCTGTCTCAAATTGACCATCAGCTTCCTCGGGATCGCTTGATTGCACCAAGGACTTTGGTGCACTCTCGTTAGTGAAACGATCCCTCAAACTCTGAAATATGCTCTTATTCTTCACTTGTGCACCGGCCAGTGTTGGACTTGACTTCACGGTTTCAGGAGACGTAGGAGTCTTATCTTCCGCTGTGAAGGGTACAGAATTTTTCTCGTTCTCTTTTGTAGTCGATGATCTCTCAGCTGGAGGAAGTGATGTGACGGTGTCCTTTGAGCTTCGCTTTTCCAAATTTTTAACCTTATCGAGGATACTTGGGGTATTCAGTGTTGCCGCGACCTTTGTATTGCTCTCACTGAGAGATTTTTCGGAACGATCTGTGGGTGTGCTCAAAGATACACTTTCCGGAATTCTTCTTGGAGGAATGTCAGATTCAATTTCTCTAGTAGGCTCAACTGGTTTAGCTGTGGATCCGAGAAAGCTCTTAAATGATGACTTGGAACTACTGGGCAGCTTCAACTCCGCACTAGGTGATTTAGCCGAATATTGGTCGTAGCCTCTATTTGTTGATGGCAGAGACTGGTCCTTTGCCCCATATTGGATCGGCGAAAATTGACTGACCTCTGGTTGCGTGGCCTTAACGCCAGGAATTTCTTGCTGGGACAAGACAGGACCATTGGAACGCTCTTTTTCGTCATTAGGAGACACAGTAGGTTGTCTTTTTTGGGTTATTCTCAAAGGTTTCACCTTCACTTCATCATCAGAGACATCTCTGGATCTTGGGTTGATATTTGTAGTGTCGGCCATAGAATTCTCAGCCTCTGGAATATGACTAAACTTCAAAGCTGCAATGGAGTCACAAACTGCAAAGGCAATCTCGCTGACAGCACGTTCAACGATAACCTTGGGCATAATAGTAGGGTATACTACAAAGTATCTCGTGGCTGTCAAAGCATGACTGGCAGATTCACGAATGGCGTCCGCGTGGCCATTATCATTGAAACCATTTTTCGTCCCTTGGCTGGCAATACGGTTGGCAGATATCGCAATTGAAGAAATCTTCTCAAAGAGTAAGTCAGGGTCAGGGGAAGAAATATCAAGAGCAGCGTAGAACAAGTCAATGGAGGCAAACAACTCCACGGCAGAGTTGTAAGATAGCAAACCATTTGCAGAGCGATACTTGGATAAATCCAAGTTCTTAGCGGGGTTTTTCGTTGTCGCGTTGATCTTTCCAGCTCTCAAAGACTCGTACTTCTGTTGCCATTGAGAGACTTCATTCTTAAGACGGGTTTCCCGTTGAGAAGACTGGTTTTGTGGCGACTGGGATGGGGTCTCGCTCAACTTATCGTGAAGTTTTTTCAACTGTGAATTTATGTCGATTTCGTCCGATTGTGTCGCCGGTGATGGAATTTCACGGGATGGTGCTTCAATGGATCTTGCTTTAGGGCTTGATGTCTTCAAGCCTTGGTTTTCCAAACGTAAAGAAGCATTAGCTGCTCGCAACTGATCCAATTCGCCTTTGAGGGCCAGAAACTCTTCGAGCGATGGCACATTGGCTTTTTGAGAAGCCAATTTTTCGTTTTGCGCAGTAAGCTTTTCAACAAGAGCTTCCAAATCTTCTTGCTTAGACAATGCTTCCGAGTGAGTTTTGTTTAAAGAAGTAAGACCTCTCTCTGCGGATTGATTAGAGTTGGTCATTTCCGACAACCGGCCCTTGGCAGTATCGTGAGAGCTTGCCAATTCTGCCAACTGGATTTTCACATCAGCGTGGGAATTAATCAAAGACTCATGCTCCTTGCACAAATGATCGTAAGCAGCGGCCAATTCGTCGAAATTCTCTTTCGACACCAGCTGCTTTTCCTTTTCGGGAATCGAGAGGGCTTTGGATTTCAGATCGGTGGGCGGGTTTGTTGAGTGAGAAGCGCCAAATGCATTAGATAGCATGAGTTGTCTTGGCTCCTCGAGAAGGCTATTTCTCGATCCCTTGAAACTTTCATCCTCGTCTTCGTCTTCATCGCTGGACCATGTCATATTGGCTTTTGTTGGGATGACGGTTGTAGGTTGGATACCAATGACTTGTTCAGGAACGGGTTTTCTCAAATCAGGAGTGTCAAGATCATCCTGTAAAAAGGTGTTATTCGCAGCATGGGAAGCGTTGGCATGGGAAGTGTTGGTGTGGGAAGTATCAGCATTAGACGTATCGGCAGTAGATGTAGAAAGGATGGATCTGTGTGTTTCTTCCCTGCTTCCTCTTCCTGGCACAGCACGATCTCGCGACGCCAGCGAGGTTCTGTTGTGACTCTGAGAAGAATGTTGGTCTCCAAGATGATGAACATCTGTCGACTGTGATCTGGAGTGTGAGTTAGAATACGAGTTCGAGTGCGAGTGCGAGTGTGACCGCGAGTGAGATTGAGATTGAGATTGAGACTGTGACTGCGAGTGCGAGTGAGACTGGTTTTGCAATTGATTCTGTGGTTGCTGAGGAGGACCTCTATGAGCCGAGGCCAGCTCGTGAAACAGACGAGCATGGGAAGGCAGTTCCGGCGGAGCGGAGTTCGAAGATGGGTTGTGCAAATTCCGGCGCTCTATCTCAAAGCTGATGTCAGATACTAAGTCCTTGAATCGAGACTGGGGCAACGAAGATAACTTTTGTCTTGCTTGATTCCGTTTGGGGTGGAAGGTCAGCTTGGGGAGCAAGAAATCGGGCTCTGATCTGCTCTCATCAATTCGACGGCGCAATTCGTCATACACGTCTGTACTAAGTTCACGAAACTGGGCGCTGGATAACCGGAGAAGCTTTTCTCTGGCGCGAGCTGCTCTTGTCGAGTTGGACTTCGCTCTGGAGTTGGAGTCGTCGGAGATATCAAGGAACTGTTTGAGCACCTTATAGTGGTGCAGCAAATCTGATTCTGCCATTTTCTTGGGAGTCGGCCTGGAGTCCTGATGTAATCACTTCACAAAAAGCACCAAAAGATCAAGAAGGTTATGAAGGGTGTTTTTTTTTTGACTCTTGGTTGTGTGGTTTTGAAAAAAAAAAAAAAAAAAAAAAAAGGGAAGTGAATCGCACTTTTTGAACTTTTCGTTGTTATGGACCAGCAGGCGGGCGAGGGCCTCACACAAAGGGCCGGAGTGCACGACACGCTCACAAAATACAATAGAAAAAAAGGAGAAAACTAAGATTCGAGCGACGCGACCGCGCAAGTTGCGCGCGACTTCACCACCACGGTCGTGTTCAAGCACCAACTTCCAAGGTTATGCGGTGGGGAGCCCCCTGGGGCCATGCCATGCTACGCCATGCCACGCCACGCTGCATGTTGGCAAAACAAATGTTCAGAATTTAGTCTTCGTGTTTTGCTACACGTGTTTGCATAATAGAAATTTAGGAAAGTGAAGTGTTTGCAAAAGTAGTGTTTGCAAAAGTAAAAGTAGTGTTTGCAAAAGTAAAAGTAGTGTTTGCAAAAGCAGTGTTTGATAAAGCATTATTTGACAAAGCCGTATATGACAAGCAGTATTTTCAAAGCAATATATGACAGACTTGAAACAGCACAAGAGAAGTAGTAAGGTGAATTCAGTTTATTGATTAATTGATAAATGCTGGCATATTCAAGGTTAATTTGCCAGCAAGGAGAACACCACGAAGGGGAAAAGAGAGAAACAATTCTAGTGAATGAATTCTAACGATGATACTTATTAATACCCTGAGTGCTGGTGGTTCTGAATCCAGTGCTGTGGCGTCCGGGCCCGCACTATGATAGGCACGCGGAAAGAAACGGCACCTCCTAAAAGCTTCTCGTGCAGCTGTTGAAACCAGTGGAATTGAGACAAGCAATTGGCGTTTAATGAGTAATTATTCGCCCATTTGTCACTCGGGCCTTCCGTCATTATCAAAACCCGACTCTAATATCGAGTATTCACTGGATGTTTCTCACCATCAAAAGCGTTCTATTGTGGGTGCCAAAATCACTCCCGCGAAACTGAGAATGATCATTATGTAATAATATGGCTAGTCCAACTGCTATGATACAGATTGTGCCTTTCTTTTTTTATGTTTAAATGAAAACAACTCATCTGCTTTAATGCCATTTCCAACTTGGGGTTAAGATAGCTCATGAAATATTAGCATCTCGGACCAATGAAGCAAATGAGACTAGTTACTGCCAGAAGGGATCTTTCAATGCGAAAAGACAAGTAAATAATTTATTGAATTAGCAGCCCGGGTTTGATGAACTACTCACTATTAAACTCTACCCAAAAAGGAAGCTTAAAAGACTTTTCTTAGGAAGAGCACGTCGATGTTGATATTTAATAAATGACAAATCTCGAAATCCTCCCTGGTCTTGGTTAGATGGTTGCCAACCATATACTTTTTCCACGTAATATATCTAGCTGTACCATTCATGGTCAATATTATTACTCAAGGTCACTTTTATCGAACTTTTCCATTGATTGATGAATGAAACAATTTTTGGCTGATTTCAGGATGAACACCAAGACAGCTTGGACGACACAACAACAAAATTATTCCATGATGTGGATTTTTTATCAATCATCCGCGTCTCTTAGTTATCCCCATCACTGCTTAGACACGAAATTTACCCAAGAAGTCCATACTTAATTCCTAGATATCCGGTGTGAAATATGACATTGAAAAATTCTTTTTCACCTCATTGCCACTTGTGAGCAAAAAGTCCACCAAAATCACACCCCTTCCCTATCTTTCTCGCCTTCAAAAACCTGTTTTGGGAGTAATAACACTATCGAGTACTTTGCTGATGATTACAACAGTCATACAAATACAGAATTAAACCCCCAAGGACCACGTGTGTATTTATTTTTAGGTGTCTAGGATATCTACAATATCAATCATGCGGTATAAAGACGGTGTAGCATCGTTTCTAGCGTATAAACTATATTACTTCGCATTTTGGTTCACATTATTAGCTTTTCGCAGCCCACTAAACTAAGCCCGGCGAACACACCACTAAGTTGCACAAGGCATTTGATTCACGGAAATTCTCCAGCAAACCTTGCATCTACTGGGTGGCCACCAATGGCGTTGTTTCTCCGATAACCTCAATACTTTCATCAGATTGAGGGTCACTTGTGGCGGGCTTGGTTTCTTGTACACTCTTCTTAGATTTGACCTTCGTGGACGCATAGCCCAAAGATTCCACCTTCTTGAGCATTTTCTCCCTAACTTCGTTGGTGAATTCAGTGACATCTTCGTTAGTCTTGAGGTTCGACGTAGACATGGGCTTCAACACCTCGATGATAATTTCTCCTTGGTTGAAGACCTTGTCCCCCGAATGAAATATCTTACTGTAGTTGGATACGGCCACGGGAACAATGGGGATTTGTGCTTGTTTGGCTAAGTGGAAAGCACCCTTCTTGAAAGGAAGCAACTCCAACTTCTTTGTGGCGGATCTGGTTCCTTCTGGGAACATGAAAATCGAGCGTTTTTGCTTCTTAAGTCCAGTGAGAGCATTCTCCAACACCTTTCTGGCCTTCTCGCCCTTGGATCTATCCAAAAAAAACGTTCCCGATGCCAACATGAACCATCCCAAGAAGGGCACATACTTCAACGCCTTCTTGGCAGTGACGGTGAAACCCGGCTGGAACAATTTGCCCAAAACCAAAATGTCCAATGCAGACTGATGGTTGGAAATCACAACGGACGGCTTTTGGTACAAAAGCTCCTCATTTTTTATCGTCACCTTCACCCCCAAAATCTTCAGGAAAAGGAAATGGAAGCTCCGTGCAACCGTGTACTGGGCGTACTCTTCCTTACCAATGATTCTTAAGACAATACTAGCAACCACTCCATAAATTGCGCACACGAGAATCAATGAGCCGAAGACAAACGACTTAACGTAAAACTTGATTTTACCAAAGATCCCCATTACAACTCTTTTGTTCGGTCTCTTTTTAGTGGTTGGCGTGATAACTCAAGCACCGTTAGAAAGCTGCTCATGAAACAGGCCACTTTTGTTGGATCGGTCTTTTTTCTTGGGCCGCGCATGCCTCTCGTGCAAAAGAGCAAACTTTGGTGTAGGAAGCCTGGCCCAAGGCCGGCCGGAGGTTTCTTGTCTATGTAATTCTTTGGAAATTAGATTTGAAACAAAAGAAAACTTTATTTCCAAGGAGGTTTTTTTATCATTTTGGGTTTGATTCAAGTTATTTAATGGTTTATACGTTTTTTGCCAGTTATCCTTTAATTTATTCTTATGAGATAGTTATAGGTGAGCATGAATCCAGGCCGTCCGCCTGACTGCCTTGGCCCCAGGCGGATTTTCGCACCGAGATCGTTGCACCTTTTCGCACATGATGTTATCTTCTTTCACATCAGTGAAATCTCCAATCAAATAATAAGATCAAAAAATGGAAACTAGAAAAGGTTTGCTCACTAAGCTAGCGGGGTTTTCTGCCGTGGCTGTCGGCCTTACCGTGATAGGAAAATACCATATTGCTGCGGTCAAAGATACCAGACATAGAGAGGAAAGTGATGCCAGTTTGGACTCAGATTCTGAATTCATAGATAATCGCAGAAGACCGGGATTTCCGGAAAATAACCCTAATTTTAACTACGAGAGTGCTCAACGCGAGTCCAAGTATGTTGGTGCCGGTGTAGCATACCTGACGCGAACCAAGGGTGATCGGTTAAGCATTTGGAATGTCATCACGGCAAAATCATCAAAGGACGATGAATGAAATAACTGGGAGAGAATTGGATAATAATATGGTAGACTATGGCTACAATCTTGTATATAGTAAGTGAATTCATTACATCGATACATACAACACGCGAACTAACTCTTAATAGGTTTATCTTGAGTTGAAGTAAGATCGTCAAATGCAAGTTCATACATGTAATTGGACTTGAAGAAATGTTTCAAGCACCACCCGCAGAGAAAGTTTTCCTGGAGCTCTTGCATTATCATGATGACGTTGGACTTTATGTTACTGTCCTCGTTGAACAAATTCATAAATAACAATTCAATTCCTTTGTTTTTGTCAAAGATAGTTAAGCCCCTCCCATTCAGTGAGGAGCTCTGAACACTTGTGGAGGTGTTTGGGGGTGTCAAGTAGGTTGCCAACAAAAATGTCTCCAATGATTTTCCACTGATCAAATACTTTAGGATGTTAAACCAAATCTCTCTCTCGTTAACACTCCCGTTGGAAACATTTGTAACGTTGTTCAATTTTTGCAAATGGTGCTGTAAATCAATCATAAGATTGAGCTCATTTGATAAATTCGGTAGCATGAGACTATATCCAAATTTCCCTGAGAAAAGAAGGTTTTGGAACTTTGATGATATCGACTGGTAGCACGACATTTCAAGAAGCTTGGTGGTATCACTGTGCCAATAGTACCCGACCCCATCCATCAACAAGGTTGCATTGTTTTTCTCGGACTGAGATGGGTAGTAATTTTTCGAAGAAAGCAAGATCCGAACGATTTCATTGATGTGTCTTCTTATAATGAGTTGTAAAGTGGTAAGATCGTCATGGTAATTGCAAAGTGATAATTGCAAGTTGGAAAGAAACCTGGCGTCTTCGCCAATGATGGAATGCCGGGAAAATTCCGGCTCCAGGATTTGTGATGAGATATGGAACTCGTTTTTATCCAAGTCGATAAATAAATCCCAGAGCTTATCATTCGACTTAAAGAAAGGGTTAATTGTTCCTGCCATATATGAATCGCATTCGCTTAATAAGCTCACTTTGGACACATCTATCATGGGGAAAATGTTATAATGTGTAAGAAGTCCTGTCAAAACGCCCCCACCAGTGATCAATTTCAACGCCAATAATATGTGATCGATGATGTATCCAGCGGAATTTTCGTAACTCATGAATATAATCTTCTTTCCTGTTAATATGGCATTAATCAACACCACAATGGGAGGGGTTGCCCGGCCGTATATTGTAAGCTCATTGTTGTGGTGATCTGTGACAATTGCAGCATCGAGAATGTTGAGGAGATTTGGCTTGAAGTTCAAGTCGGTGGGGTTCAAGTAATCTCCTATAGTGTCCGGTAGCGAAAACACCGGAAGCTTGATCGGTATCTTCATGTTATTGAATGATACAATGGAATTGAAGCTCAAGTCTCTTCGGATGAAGAGTTCTTCGTGGATTTTCTTAATGCCCAACAATTTGTTTCGGAAAGCCTCGTCGAAATAGAGTTTTTCGTTTAATGGCAAATCGAGAATCGAAGTGATAAGGAGCTTCTTAACCACCAGGTGGTTGGTGTCGCTAACCTCGAAATTCTTACAGTTTATCGCATGGAATAACCCCTTCAATTCGTCAATATTGGTACTGGAGTAGCACCTGTCTAGCCCAATAATAAGCAAAGGCTTGAAGTGTTTGAAATAGGTCAACTTCGTCACTAGGCTTAGTGCCTTTATCACGGAGCCTCGTTTCACCGAACTATCAGAAACATTATTCACAATCGTGTAGACAAAATACGGATCCGGCTCGCTCTCAGCGGCATTAAATTTGTACTCAAACTCTCCTGTTCGGTTGTTTTTATGCAAGAAAAACAAAGTATAGTCTTCTTCTCTCTTGTGGATTTGATCAGGGATCATTAGCTCTGCGAAAAATGGGAGTTTCAGTAACCCTGGGATTTCTGACGGATATTGGTGGTTGAGCGACGGTCCTTTATCAACATGAAACTCGCTGGATATTAGGTACTCGACATTAGGCATGGTTAAGGCAATAATTTATTATATTCTGTGTGGAGTACAACTGCTGATGAGTTGCTGAAGAGTTGCTGAAGGATGCTAGAAATAATAATAACAACGTCCCTTAACACGATAGAAGGTAGGTGGTACAGTATGAATAATTAGCCCTTGAACGTGTGTATCTGGGCTCTGTGAGGTTTGTTTAACAATGACAGAGATAGACTAAACGTTCTCAATTGGTGCGCAATGTTTGTTTTCCCTGGTTTTAGGAAGCGATGGTGTTGAAACCCTAGAACATGATATGTGCAACTCACTCGCTTACGCGCGCGAATCTGACGCAAGCCGCTCGTAGCTGTCTCACTTTGTTTTGGGCCCAGCACCCACACGCATCAACACAACACTGCGCCATTCCGACATTTATCATGGTAACCTTTATCATGGTAACCTTTATCATGGTGACATTTATCAGGATTCAACATGATATTCTCTATTTTTTATTTTATTGCTAATATTCCCTCGCGCCGTAACCAACTCAAAAAATAAAAGAAACCTAAATATTTATTTTTTTGCTTATATATAAAATGGGACTCAGATGACCACCCATTTCTTTGACACCGTACTCACGAAAAATTACACCTTGATTAGTTGTTGAAATAGTCTGCCATCTCCTGGTCCAACTGCTCAGCAGTCTTCGGCTCAGGCTTGGCTTTCTTGGCAGCCTTCTCAGTCTTGCCTCCCTTAGCAGCTACAGCCTTGGCCTTGGCGGCCTCCTTCTTCTTCTTTTGAAGCTGTTTCTTCTTCTCCTGAAGCTGCTTCTTCTTTTGGTCGGGCTGTTCCTTTGCTGGAGCGGCGTTGGCGATGATTCTGGCAGCCAAAGGCTTCTTACTTGGGTCAATCACCAACTCCAACTTCAACTTACTGGCACCACCATCAATTGGGGCGTTGTTGTATTTTTCAACAGCCTTAACTGCGTTCTTAGATGACTTGAAGACAATGGTAGCAACACCTTTGAAGATACCTTTCTCGTTGTAGTTCATCATGACTGATTGCACCCCTCCAATTTGAGATTGGAAAAAGTCCTAAATAGTTAGTTACGGTTCGATGGTAAACCTCGTTTAAGAAAAAGGGTATGATTGCTTGAAGGTGATCCATTTTCTGTTTCTGTTTCTGTTCAGCGGTACGTGGTTGATGTTTCTCTTTCGATTCGGGATCTCGCGCATTTTTCTATTGTTTCCAGCGTTCCAACTTTCATGATGTAGATTTCCCCTGTTTTTCCACACAAAGCAATATTGCTCTATATGGCGGGCGTATCTTGACAGCGATACTCACCAATTATAAAAGTGATAAGTCATATGAGCTTGTGAACTCCAGTTATGGCATGGCGTAATGTGAGTGTCAACAACTGCAAAAGCATCCCAAAGCTTTCGACGGAACGCAAAATATTAGCTAGAGTGTCCACCCCTAGAGTCGTTGACAAAACAATGGGGAACCGCAATACCCGAACCCAAAAGAAAAAGATGAATACCCTCAGTGTCCACTGGGGAATCCAATCAGATAATATTCCGCCAGGCAATACAGAAAAGTCCTTTCAAACAACTGGTTCACAAGAGTTTGGTCGAAACCATCGCCACGTGTGTTGACACGCAGAATTTTCCGACAAAAACAACCCTCAAAACAGATTGGACTTTCCCAAACAAGCTTTCTCCCCCTTCCTCACTCTTGTGTTACCCGGCCAGCGAGTTTATCCAAGAGTAAGAAATAATGTAATACAAAAAAAAGAAGTGAAATAAATAAAACGTTGCTTCCGTAGCAGGAAACTAACATACCTTGATGTTCTCTTGTCTCAAGTCCTTTGGAAGACCATGAGCAACAACTTTGGTAGCATAAGTGAGGTCCACAGCCGAAACAACAGCAGCGGGTCTAGCAACAGCCTGCTTTGTAGCCTGTTTTGGGGCTTTCTTAGAGGCCACTGGTGCCTTCTTCTGAGCCTTGCCGACGCCTTTACCAGCAGTCTTCTTTTTGTTGTTCGCCACTCTTCTGGCCTTTCTGGAAGAAGAGATGATTTCGTCCAAAGATTTGTCTAAAGCAGTCGACATGTTTAAATATTATAATTTTTTGATGTGAAGTGAAGTGATGTTCGAATAAACAAAGAACAAAGGAGGTGTGATTTGGGGAATTTTTCTGAAAAGGGCGAAACCGTGTCGCGGGGCTGTCGAAAAAATTTATGGACGACAAGAGTTGCTGGCTGGGCGACACTTTGCCATTCACCATACAGGCGGGGTTTAAATCGGCACGTGACCGTGACCGTGACCGCGACCACCAACACACACTTTTCACTCAAAGGTGAGGGCTACCGTCGAACAACTGCTTAAGTTGAGGACTTTTGATAGCTAGTGACTGACCTCCAAGTGCTTAAATTTGTACTCGTTTTGGTAATGTCGGAAGAAGACCATCAAGCGAAAGTTCGCAGGATTCTTCAGCTAAAGGAAGACATATCCTTGTTGCTTCTGAATGTCCGTGCCCAGGTAGCAATCTCCGAGAGGTACACCAATGAGAATCAATATTTGCAAGACTATATAGGCTCGATCATGAAGAGCGGAGATTTAAAGTAGAGTCATTTGGAAGTTTTTAGGGGAAATAAATCATTGGTTGGTTGCTTGTATATTTAATGGTGTAATTTTTATCTTTGAGTCGGGATGTGGTTCATTGCTCTTTAGATGTGAACGGCCCTGGTTCTGTTTTCATCCTTGACTTCCTTGAACGAATCAAAGAAAAAAAAAATTAAAAAATAATAATAATAATAATGAATAAAGGGGGGAGCCCCTTGGGGTTGGGGCTTATCAGTTGAAAAAGCACATAAACACGTATCATGCGTCCTGAAGAACCCTTATTACATATGTTCTCGCTCGCCCCTTCCAACCATGGTCAAAACGGAATAAAGATAACGGATATTCCGCGGAAAAGAAATCTGGGGCTATCTTCTTATCAGAATTAGGAGGGCTGCTCACCACTATTCGAAGCCATTGATCCAGCAGGCCCAAAAATAAATTGAGATAAGGGCCTTGAGAGGTGTGGGTGTTGTCCAATCTTTCTCTCGACCAATCGGGTGAAAGCTTATCAATGTTAGCAACTACGCAACAAGTCACCGTATTTTCCGCACAAAATTGCACTTTTCGTCGGCCTTGCCGTGCTCAATACTGTGGCTCCACCGAAGGTTCGGGCAGGTAATCTGTCTTCAACGTATTGGCCGAACCGAGAATTTGGAAAACACCTTGCATCAAAACAGCGCATGATCGGCCCCAGAAGTGCTACAGACACCAAAATTAAAGATATCAAGCCGGGATCAACAATGATAAACCTATAATAGCACCCCTGGAATAATGTTTCTTGGTTGTTGTAGAGAAACACTTTTACAGCTTGGAAATGAGCTTGGCTACGCAAAAAGTCGGAACGATAGCGTGACCCACCCCAAGCCGGTGCAGAACCGTGGCGTCCGCGGACGTCGGGAGCCGCCAGTAGGTGGCATATAATTCTGCACCTGTACCACAAGCCCCCAAGCCCCCACTTTGAATTTTCGGGCTCTCTTAATTGTTTAAAGCGGTAGTCTCGGCTTTTATGCAGCCTGTATATCATATGATATACACACCTCTTATTGCATAAATACTACATTCAGCCTCTAATGTACCTGTACCTAATTGGGCCTGATACTTTTTTATCCACTTTACTGCACTTACGGGTTATGCGTCCGCGTCATTTATGTCTGCAAAGCCAAACTTTACAAAGTTCATTAAAATAGGTGTGGAGTTATTAATACATTAGAGGCATTAAAGTGTGCTAATAAAAATCTAGTCTAGCAAAGGCACTACTGGTGTCAACACCAACAGACGAATTGAAATTGTAAGACCCATCTCAATGAGGCTTCACTAAGTCTTGCGACTCTTGTTTCACTTGGATACAGGCTTTGTTGACAAAACCTTTGCAAGCACCTTCCTCGATGTGATACTTGAACCAGTCAGCATTGCTCTCGAAGTACTTGAAACATCCAGCACATCGCCCTCCTTGAGAGCCTCGCTCACTGGACTTGGTGCGAGGGGGGTATATAAAGTGTAACGCTTTCAAGTGGGTTTTATATGTGTCTTTTCGAGAGAAACCCCCCGTTGGATGGCATTTTGTCCCGGCTTTACCAGATTCACAGTAGTCCGAGTCTTGTTCCTTGTAGAAAGGACACACGAATGCCTTTGCATTATTGTGCTTTCTTATGTGACGAGTCAAGTAAGACTTTACCCGGAAACTGGCACTGCATTCAGTACAAGAGTATCGACCTTTACCTTTCTCTTCATCCTCAGTTTTTATTTCTTTGCATTCCTCGCTTTCGTGTGATAATTGAGGCAAGCTCATGTTTTGTTGGTCGTAGAAAATTTCAGGGTGTGATTTCGTGCGCTCTTGTGCTGGAGGCCGAACAGCAGGGAAATGACTGAAAGACTCGCTTTTAATTTTTTTCTGGGCTTCGTATGGCGGAGAATTTTTCTTAAATACCGAGCCTTGCGAAGGAAGACCAAAATCTGTGACCATAGATGGCTCTATTTTTCTCTTCCTGGGGTTAGGAGCTGTCTCACCAGAAGTGTTCACATTTGATCTAAAAGGTGGCACGGGAAAAAACATTTCATCCAAAGGAGATTCGAAAGAGCCGATGGAAGAACCACAGCTCAAAGCGTCATTGAAAGATCCATGCTTGAAATCAGTAAATTGAGCACCCAAGTCCACACCAGTTGCCATCATGTCAAAGTGAGATTGGTGATTTGCCATGAAGTCAAATCCAAACTCTGGAAGAGCATTATTGTTAACATTGGCAAAAGATCTCTCCGGGTGGTTTCTGGTGGGTTGAGAATGCTCATAAGGAAATCTGACAGTTTGAGAATTGGCAGAAGAAACCAGATTTGGAGAATAATCCTCCATTCCAAAATGAGAGGAGTGGTACGACAGCCCCAACTCTGAACTAAGAGACTTTTCAAAGGATGGAAAATGAGCAGTGTTCAAGGAACTCTTTCCATGGCCATATTCCATTTGGTTGTGCATAAATTGTTGAGGGTCTGTCGAGACAAAATTGTCGAATATTTCGATTTGGCCGGTCTCTCCACTAAATGAAAGCTCCAAGTCATCTGCGGCACAGACCTTAGCCATTCCTCTAAAGGTGTTGGTGAGATTTGAAACATGAGATTGCTTGATTTCCGGAAAAAGCTGCTCTTCTTTAAACAGTTTCTGCTTAATAACCCATGCAAGCGAGCACTTCGTAAAGAAGACGCTAAAGTTAAATCGGGATAAAAGAAGTGATCTGCTAACAAGCGAACCTTCGTCACTGGCACATATGCCAACTCTGGTGATTGCGATTAACAGCATGTTTTCATTGAAAGATACTGCGAATGTTTGGAAAGCTTCGGTGAAGAGCCAAGAATTTTGATGAGTCAGCGAGCAATATAAAGATGTAGGCAGATTCGCAAGCTGAGATTTATATCCACTGTGCAAAGCTTTATTGGGAGTCCTTAGAAGGGCAATCAAAGAAAGAAAAAAAAGGGTTCACACTAATAAAAAACAAGAGGGAGTATGCTGATTTCAACGTTTCACAGAAAATGGGAAGGATGGGACATATGAAAGGATTTTTATCGGAATTCAGAGATGTTATGAGCCATGGGCCTGAGGCTGTATGTCGCGCTTTGCACGGTTGACAGGAAGAATCTTGTGTACAAATTTCGACCGAGGAACTGAGAACTCCGAGTTGGTTTTCTTGTTTGGTCCCTGTGTTTAACTTTTTTCCATAGATCGGGGAAACTGAAAATTAAGATCATGTTTTCCAAGTATTCGAGAAGTTTACGTCCAATTGGGCTGATCGCTATTACGTGCTATCATGAAATCGGGCGTTCCGTGATAAGCGGAAATGGGTTTCCAATGCAGACTCCTGCACAAAAAAGTATGGCTTTCCGCCTGTAAAACGAAAGCTCCTGGGGCCGCGCGGAGATAGTTAAATGAAAAATACCGCAATCTTGCAGAAACCTTTACGCACGACGACGAGAAAGGAAAGTTTTTGCACTGCGCACTGCAGCACTGGTGACCATGTTAAAAGTGAGAGAGAAAAAAAAAAAAAAAAAAAAGAACCACAAGTCACCAGCGAAATCGGACTCCAACCGTGATTATTCCAAGACATTTTTATAGAAACTTCTTCGAAGAAATAATCATTCTGGCACATGAAGACACCAATTAAAATTATCGGTGTAACAATCTGATAACTTCAAATAAGTACATTTGAACCACCTAATAAGGGGTTCTCAAGTCCAGTCGTTGCATCATGAATTCTTAAAGTCCACTATACTGTCATACATACAGAATATAATAAAAATAGGATCCACAGTCACTGAATGCCGTTTCATGGAGCTGCGCGTAAACCTTTTTGGTTGTTGTTGTTCAAAGTCGCATTATGTCGCCCCGGCCTTCCCTGGTTGTTTGGGAGAGACAACCATCTACCAACGAACTTTACAATTTATTGAATTAGATCTAAGCCAGACCTTACAATGGATTAAATTTACTAGTTTCGTATACATAATCAGAGGCCGAGCTTGTTTCAGTAGTTGTTTTCATTAGTATGTCATTGTCGTTCATAAAAAAATATTATCATTAAAAAACTCTGCTAAAATTAACAAGTTTTTAAAAACTTTTTGCAAATTATCTCCAACAAGATATTGCAATTACGAGGATATAAAATAGAAAGTCTTCCTAAAATCACAAAAAAGGCCTTTCGAAACTTAACTAGATCAAAGATTCTCTCACACCAAGTTTTATCAACAAATTTTGGTTTCTTTTACTGATTCTTTTGAAATCATTGTTCTCCAGGCCACACTTGATCCCGGCTGTGGAAGAGATTCTTCGCACAATAATCACAGTACACGTCTTGAGGGATCGCCTACGCAGGAACACACGAGTTATTGCACAAGCTTCAAAGATGTTGTCTAATGTAAGAGATCACCGATTCATGTTACAGAAGTCCCCTTAATATCATATTTGATAAGTATATATCAATGTGGAGGAATTTAATAAAAATAACATCTACACACTGAGGTATAACTTTTTCTTTTTGAGCTTCTATATTCTCAGTGGTAGCGGGCGAACAAACAAAAATTTTTCAAGATGCACCTTGTGTGGAAGGAATGTCACAGCCAGACCCCTAATCATTTATTCTGGCGAGGAGCTAGAAACTCCAGCAAAAATTTTAGTTTACCAGTTCACTTACGCGATCTAAACAATAGGGCCTAAATCAGAACGAGTAGACATGAGAACAATGGAAAAAAAAAAGCTAGAAAAAGGCCGCAGCACTGCGATGAGCTGTGTTCAATGAACTGCGACTTTCAGGATTTCGCTTGTTATTAGTTGTCCAGAAAAAGTACTTCGATATGTTTCCATGCGGGATCCAGTGTTTCAACGCCAATGTTTAAATATTCGTGAACCAGGAATATTAATTGAGAACCCTTCAACCAAAGCGGCAGGTGCAAGACCGACGGTCGTAGCTTATGTGCAAGAAGAAACCAATATATTGATATCGTAATCAGATAGAGGAATTGTCTGGTCAAGCGCTCTAAAATTTTCACCGTTGTAATCATCTCATAAAACTTTCCTAGTAGATTATCACCAAATAAGCTTTAAGTATTCTCGGCTTATGATAGGTCCTCAATTCAGATCCATCATCACCGTCACGGGTTAAGGTACGCTTGTCTGCCCCTTCGCACGTGACTATACACACTCAATGTTTACGCAGACGAAATAACCAGCATCCGTGAAAACACCCATAAATCAAGGAAAGAATACATCAGCCCACTCACTACACGGGTGATAAAAATCCTGCCACTGAATTCTAAACTTTACTTCACTCACGGTGAAAGTCTTTGGGAATTATTACGATAAACTGGCGATATTTGATCAAACTTGACCGCTTCAAAACTAATTTTGATCAGTGCCACAAGAAGGCATCTATTTTTATTTCGGATCCACAAAATCTTTCTTAGCATAAATAAGGAAGGGGATCTTCGACTTCAACACAAACGCTTACTCGCGCTAGCTTTAAAGGCATTTAACACTGACCCCGTCTCCAACAGTTTTACTTAGCTCAACATGACGGAAAAGTACCAGCTGGACAACCCCAATGCCCATTATTTGGAGAATTTGTCCAACTTGAACATGACAAATAACAACATTCAGTTGGGCCGTTTGCCCACATTGGGGGAGATCTTATCCAATAAAACAAAGTCGCCAATCAGTCTATACAACTTTTACTTGTACATGAAGAATGTCGAGAACAACGCGGATTATTTGGATTTCTGGTTTGATCTTATTAACCACTTGAACTTGTGTAAGCATTACGTCCAAGGCTTGCGGGAGTCGATCGTCCGCAACTCTACTCACAGTGGTGGCTTTGCAAGTAATAATCCATTTAACACGTCGCCTACTATAAACAGACATTCTTTTCCGTTATCGGAGAAGAGTAAACACAAGTCACTTTCGCTGTCTGTGCTTTTAGATCTCATCATCAATGATCATATTTTGGAAGACAATGACTCTAATAGGCTTTCTCAGTTTCTTCGGGGCGACATCAACTTGAATACTGTTGACCCAAAACTTAAAGAGTTAATTGAAGCTTATGGAACCGAAGAATCGGTCACTCAGCCATCACCAAACTTGGGAAGAGCGTCTGTCTACACACTGTCCGATAAAAGAGTTTCTTCATACTCAAGACTCTTGGATGAACCAATCGACTTTAATCAGAGATCTTCTATCCAGCGTGGTGATTTCCAACGACCACCCTCGGGACAGACTAGAAAGAGTCATTTATCCAATCGTCGCTCCTCGCTTAATCCATCCCTAGTGGAAAGGCTCATAAAAGACACAACAGCTACAACTCTGTTCATATCCAGACAAAACCTAAAGGACTCATCCCATAATCTTCTACTAAAGTACTTCGTGGAGGACTCTGAGAAGTCATTGGAAATCTCTCCAAATATCAACAACCAGATCATCGATGCAATTGAAATTGATGGCCGTGATGATCCTGCGGTGTTTGATGGCGTCAAAAGATATGTGTTTAGCCGGCTCGAGAATGAACACCTTCCGAATTTTTTGAACTTCATTGCCATCAAAAACATCAACAGATCAGTCAATACTCGAGTCATTTTAGGTTTCTTCATGATTTTCGCGTCATTCTGGATCGCCTTCACTTTGATTTTCTTAAATGAGAAAAAGAGATACAGATGTGTGGTGATCTTCACATTTTTCTGGGCTTTCTACTGTCTCATGTCGTCGATTTATAAGATTGATCCGTTCTTAGCCTTTTGCGGGCGGAGTGAATCATACATCCCGTCGCACACCTTTATCAAAATCGAAGACACCTTCATTCATAGGTTGCTTATGAAAAGAGCGTCATGGGTTTTGTTTCTTGTCTTCTTGCTCACGGCCATATTCAGTGTTTTGTTCTGCCTTGTTCCGGGAAGACGACTTTAGCGAGTGGGGTTTAGTAAGACGTTTAATACACAACCACAATTTTTCAGAATACGTTACGAGTAAAAAAAAATCCTCTACGAGCGAATACTTGCGTCAAACGATTTATTAATGGGGCCACCACAATGTAGTAAAAAGTACAGAGTAAAAGCTATGTAACAGAAAAAAAGATTTAAGCGTCGTTCAAGAAAGCTTGTCTCTTCTCCTCAACTCTTTGCTGTCTTCTCTCTCTAGCAGCTCTGTTCTTAGTTCTTCTAGCCTCAGCCTCTTCCTTCAAAGACTTCTCACGAGCAGCCTCGGCCTTGGCTTGGATGATGTGCTCAACCAAAGCTCTCTTGTGCTTGAAGGTGTTACCCTTAGCAGACAAGTACAAGCTGTGGTACAAAGACTTGTCAATCTTACCAGCATCTCTGTACTTAGCCAACAATCTTCTCAAGACTCTCAATCTTCTCATCCAGACAACTTGGGAAGGCATACGGGCGTCCTTGGTACCCTTTCTCTTACCGTAACCCATGTGTCTACCGTTTCTCTTGGATTCAGCGTAAGCTCTAGCTCTAGATCTAGAGTGGACAGTGTTTGGCTTCTTCACAATGGTACCGTTGTTGTACAACTTTCTGATGGCCTCACGAGAGTTGGCGCTGGCCAATTCAGTGGTCTCATTTGGGTCCAACCAAATCTTTCTCTTACCAACACCGACGACGCTAGCGGCGAGTCTCTTTTGAGTTCTAAGATTAGCCCTGAAACATTGTTAGTATTTGTGGGTGTCAAGATAACGAGATTTTTTTTTTTAATGTGCGCATTGCCTAGCGGAAGAGCTCTTCTGAAGGGGGCAATGATTCAGGGGTGGCGAGGGCGCTTTTTTTCTTTAGCCGCCACTACTAAACATAATACAAATGCTAAACCTCATGGCTTCTTTTATATTTGTTCAGCATCTCATGGGAGAGCATGTCATGGAATAAATAGATGGGGTTTTCAAATTGGCGATGTTTTCTTAGCACATTTTTATCAGCATGAATACATACATTTTGCTCTGATGTACAAGAAAAGAAAAGGAAGGAAAATTTTCATCTCTTATGACAAAAGTGCGCAAAGTGGCGGACCCGTCCGTCTGCAGGAAAAACTGGCAGATTCACTGAGTGCGGCGGAGATCACTGTCTAGTGAGGTGCACTGGTGAGGATGCGACGAGATAGTCGGTGAGTCCGCGAGGGGAATAGCCCTACCCGCAAGCACGTGACCAGCCATTGAGGATGGCTTTTTTTTAGTGTCGACTGATGTGATTTGGTCGGGGTGGACAAACTATTTCGGCGAGAGTCAGAATGAAAGTAGAAGGGTAGAGTAAATAAAGAGGAGAATGTTTTCATATGCAATTGGCTTACCTTTTTTTGTATGTTTGTTTGTTTATCTATTTGTTTGTTTCTTTTTGTTTTGTGCGAGTGTTCATTACAATTGCTTCATTATGGTTCTACAACGTTCAATGTCTTCACAATTCCAGTGCACTGTTGACAGACTGTTGCCAGATGAATCCTCCAGAAAATATATTACCTGTTCGACCACTACATCATTTTTAAAAAAACAGCTTAGTTGGGTGCTCAAATCCCAAAAAGTTAGTAAGAGTCAAAAATGATGACATTAGTAAATTTCAAACTACTAGCATAAATAATGGCCGATTCGTTAGATTATCACTGTTTCATCGTTTATGATGGTTAATTAAATATAGATAACATACTGTAGTGAAAGGGTTTGTTTGGCAGTGGAGTCGCTGTGGAGCGAACCAGGGCTTATCTGCCATACTGTTGAATGTTCACGTTGCTAAAATCCCATATCTCAATTAGATGGAGGCCAGATTTAATAGAAAATATCGAAAATGTTTAATATGGAAATTAGAGGTGTACTTGCCACTCATTTTTTATTCTGTTTCCTTTAATTTTTATCCTTGTGGACCGCCCTTTTAGTATTATGACATCCCCCAGTGCCTCTCACCCTCATCGGGCCATGAGATGGCATCGGTCCAAGTCGCACCAGCGATGAGATAAAGGAAAAAACCACTACTAGAAACTCTTCAGCAAATATGGCCAAATCTTTGAGATCCAAACCCAAGTTGCGGGCAAAAAGCGTCAAAAGAAAAGGCGAATTTGCCAAATTTGTCGATGACAGAAACGCTCGTTTGGCCGAGAGGACAAGATTGAACTTGCAAAAGCAAAACGAGGAGAAAATGGCCGATGCGGCCCCAACCGAAGAGGCATCAGAGGATGCTACTAAGAAAACCCCCACCACTGCTGCATGGAAAACCTCTTCTAAGAAGAAGTTGAGTAAGGCCAAAAAGAACAGGAACAAGAAACTTAAATTTTGAAGTTGTTGGAAATCTTTCTTTTGGGTGTGGCCTGTTTTCGGTGTGGCCTGTTTTGGGTGGGCCCGGTGTGCGAAATCAAGTTCCTGACCTTACTAATCAACTCACTTTGGCTTGGGTTAGATTCGACATCAGCATAATCTTCTCTTTAGTTCCATTTCTCTTCATCGATTCATATAAAGCATTGTTAAATTAAAATAAACGGCACATTAACGAACCCTCCTATGTTTTCGTTGGTTGAATGTAGTGACATGATTAATAACACACTAGAGCATCACTTACCAATAAAAAAGAAAGAAAGAAAAAAAAGTAATACAATCACTCTACACCCTTTTCCATTAGGCTATTGGTCTTGATGGTTGGCCTTTGATGGTTGGCCTTTGGTCTCTGCCTTTGGTTTGCCCTGTTCACTACTCCACGCACGGGCTCATTAATACTTCCTGTCTATGTGCAGAGGCTGACTCTGTCCGCGATCATTGATAACTATCATAAATTAGGTGCAATTGCTCATCTCTCTACATTACTTCGCAAAAAAGTAACGTACTTAAACTTGAAAAATGGATGGCAAAACAATCGGTGTTCTTGGAGGTGGCCAGCTAGGCCGTATGTTGGTGGAGGCTGCTCACAGACTCAACATTAAAACCATCATTTTAGACCAGCCTGGTGCTCCTGCTAAGCAAATTAATGCTTTGGACGAGCATGTCGATGGCTCCTTCACGGATCTTGATTCCATCACTAAGCTCGCCAAGAAATGTGATGTTTTGACCGTGGAGATCGAACACGTTGATGTGGATGCGTTGAAGACCGTTTCTTCCTCGTTGAACATTCCAATCTACCCTCTCCCGGAAACCATTCGTCTTATCCAGGATAAATACTTACAAAAGCTTCATTTGCAGAAGCACGATGTCGGTGTGGTGGAATCTTTGAATGTGGAATCTAACACCCCTGAATCCTTGGAGAAAATCGGCCAGGAGTTTGGCTTCCCATTCATGTTGAAGGCTAGAACTTTGGCTTACGATGGAAGGGGAAACTTTGTCGTGAAAACAAGCGACGCTATTCCTGAAGCATTGTCCTTCTTACAAGATAGACCGTTGTATGCTGAAAAATGGTGTCCATTCACCAAAGAATTGGCGGTGATGGTGGTTAGAACCCTTGATGGTGAGGTTTTCGCCTACCCAACGGTGGAGACCATTCACCAGGACAACATTTGTCATTTGGTTTATGCCCCTGCGAGAATTTCCGACACCTTACAAAGAAAGGCGTCCCTTTTGGCCCAGAATGCCGTCAAGTCCTTCCCCGGCTGTGGTATATTTGGTGTTGAGATGTTCTTGTTGCCTAATCAAGAGCTTTTGATCAACGAGATTGCTCCTCGTCCACATAACTCTGGCCATTATACAATCGATGCTTGCGTGACCACTCAGTTCGAGGCCCATGTGCGTGCAGTCGCTGGCTTGCCTATGCCAAAGAACTTTTCCAAATCGGCCACCACCAACACCAACGCAATTATGTTGAATGTGTTGGGTGACAAGTCCACCAAGGATGCCGAGTTGGCCATTTGTCGTCGTGCCCTTGAGACTCCAAACGCATCTGTCTATTTGTACGGCAAAGAAAGCAAGCCAAAGAGAAAGATGGGCCACATTAACGTTATTGGCTCTTCCATGGCCGAGGCCGAAGCAAAGCTTGACTACATCATGGGAACCGTTCCATCTTTGCCTACTGAAATCCAAGAAACCAAAGAAAAGCCTTTGGTTTCCATCATTATGGGCTCTGACTCTGATTTGCCTGTAATGTCTGTTGGTGCCGACATCTTGAAAAAATTCGGTGTTCCTTTTGAATTGACAATTGTGTCTGCCCACCGTACTCCTCACCGTATGTCCAAATTCGCTATTGAGGCTGCTTCCAGGGGTATTAAAGCAATCATTGCAGGTGCTGGAGGTGCTGCCCATCTACCTGGAATGGTGGCTGCCATGACTCCATTGCCTGTTATTGGAGTCCCTGTGAAGGGCTCTACCCTTGATGGTGTGGACTCTTTGCACTCCATTGTTCAAATGCCAAGAGGTATTCCTGTTGCCACTGTTGCAATCAACAACAGTACTAATGCTGCCCTTTTAGCCATTCGTATTTTGGGTGCTTACGATTTCAAGTGGTTGGAGGCCATGTCTCAATATATGAACAACATGGAGGAGGAAGTTTTGAACAAGGCTGAAAGACTTGAGGAAGTTGGCTATGAGAAATACTGATGAATAGAGTAAATACCACTGAATGATATGGACTTAAGATATGCGAATGGGATAGTTTTTTTTTTTTTTTCTTTTTTTTTCTATTCTACAAGGAATATCATGAAAATACACACACTTAAATAATATGTTATCTCCTTTCGGATGATGCTTCCCAAGTCTCAATCGGTCTCAAATCCGGATGATCTACACTGCCCCTCGTGAAAAGGTCGCATGAAAACAAATGAATGACATATATCTATAAAATTTTTATCTCCTATTGGTAATAGGTTCCCAAGAATTGCTGTTCGTCTTGGGTAAAATTCCGCATGGAATCGCCATCTAGGCTTGTTGGAAAATGATGGTTGGTTATCGTAGGAGCCAGATACTGTGGGGAAGGAAGTTGATCTAAGAATGTGGGTGCAAGTGAAATGGCTGGAAATGAAAGTTGTGATATGCCCGAAAGATTTTCACGCAGTGAAACTTCAGGCACTCCGTCCTCCTGATTGGAATGAAAGTTCAGGAGCGAGGAAACACTCGAGTTTGGCGAGTAAGTAAATTGTTGGTTTGTATATTCCGTGGGGGCGCGGGGGAAATTATACGTGGTGTGTGGTGGTCTGATGGAGTAATTCGAATTGCTGGTTGACATGGTCGCATATCCAAGTGTGGGAGGAAGGAATAATCTGGATGACGACGAAACAGCCTGGCTGACATCATCGACTTTTGAAAACTCCCAAAGAATCACCGCCTTTATTTTACTTTTGGGGAGAATGCTTGTAACCGGTACAGTGTTATCATAAATCACTTGTTTGACTGTCGTACCTTTGAATGCAGCATCAAGGGATGTTGGTACCTGCAAAAGCTGAAGGAAAAAACACTTCCAAAACTTCACTAGGAATGGCTGGTCGGAATTCACCTCGAAGTTCTCCTCGTTGACTTTCAATACTTCGTCGCCAAAAGAGTAGACCGTGGTGAAACTCGAGAGGGTTTCGCCGAGTCCGGGAATCTCAATGTTGAAGTTTGTTTTCAACCCACAATCAATGGATTTTTCAGTCACCAAGTTCAATGGATTTAATATTTTCACCATGTTGTGAATGAGCGGAACATTAGTGTTGGAAAACTCTTCAAGACCAGGAAATCTGCTTGTAATATTGACATTTTCCTTTATGCTCAAGAACTGCATTGGTGCTTCCTTCTGCGTGGTTAACGTGATGGGTCTATTCCCGATAGATCCATCCTCGATAGTGAAGGAAACGTTTCTCACATTGATAATCAGAGTTTGCAGCCGTTTGCGTTTAGGTGGAGGGGCTAGTTGGTCAGCGGAGTTACGCCGGAGCAGTCCACCTGAACCCAGAAGTTCCGCCGCTCCTGTAGAGTTGAAACCAAGCGATTTGTTTATGTTAATTTTCGAAAACACCTCCTCAAAATGACGCATGTTTTCCTCGGCTTCTTCGGGAGTACTGAATTCTGGACCATCGTTTATGAGACTAATGAGATTTTCCTTCAGTTTCAAGTTCTTCACCACCTGGATATGACTAGACACTTGTTTTCGGGAGCGAAACTTCCCTGTTTTGGCCAAAATGAAGTCTGCAATTAGCTCGTTTCTACCACAGCACTTTCCGCCGATTTTGATCTTGTTAAGTCCGCATTTGGGAACAATGGCCAACGCCTCCTCGAAGGCGGCCTGTACATCATTTGACCAAATGTCATCATGTGATGCGGGACAGAACTTGGTATTTTTGGAAACACTGGATCTTCTGCCCGGAGATAGGCTTAAATCACCATCGGAACTATCTTCCGACTTTCTTGGCTTCTCTGCTGAGGGCAGGTGGGAACTAGACGCGGTATCCGCGGGACTGTTCAAGTCATCTATGGAATCGAATATGAAGCGTGCAGATTCACTCACATTTGTAGAAAGGGGAGTTGGTTCCTGGATCGCCTTGGTGGTCTCGTGGACGTGATACAAAGTTTTTCCTTTTCCATCGACTGCAACATCGACGATCATGGGGAGGCTTTTGGCGCGCCTTGTTTTGGCCCTGTTAGCAGACATTGCAAATATATGGTGATTTGTTGAGTGGGATCGCTAAATGAAATCCAGTTATAACACACGATCTTGAGTGAAGAGTCTTTCGGATACTTGTTCTATTGGGGTGGGTGGATGAAAAAAAGAAACGGTTTCAAGGTGTATTGCAAGGTTATAAGCGAATGAGAATGAACGATAAAAAAAAGTCAAACTGTCCTGTCAAAACATAAAATATTTTGGAGATGTTTCATATAACAATAGCAGTTGTATTGTCCCAACTCGGCGAAGCGCAAGCCCTTGTGTTTACTTGTCAAAAGAAGATAAAAAGAATCGGGTCGTCAAGAGATACAATAAATCTGAAACACTCGACTAAAAAAAGACGGATCTGGGCCCACGGTTTTAGAGTGGTTAGCGTAGGAACCTTCGCGTGTGCAGGTCAACAATAGTCAATGGACACAGGAAAAAGGGGAAGCCGAGGCTGAATGGAGAGCTGGCGGCTTAAAAACAACTGACTTCAAGTCACACTGAACGGGAAATTAAGAACAGCGAGAGGAAAAGATTTGGAAAACTTCTCTTTAAAATAATCCCACAACACGGGGAAAGATCTATGCAGTCAACTATGGGCGTGGTTGAAGGAATTTTGGGATCGACAGCTTAAATGTATTCGGCACAGGATGGGCGCCCTCGTTTATTTTGGCGTTTTTTTACTTCTGGACGGGTGTGCACCGTGAATGTCTGTTGATGTAGGTCTGCTTGTGGGCGCAAGAATAGCCTGAGATTGTCGCAGACTCAGACACATAGCCAGGTCGTGCTCATCCCTTACTGTACCTGCGCATTATACTGAGATTCTGTGTGTCTTATATGCCAGACTATTGCGTCATGCATTAACCACGCGCTGAACACCACGATTGAGGAAAGTTTTCGCCGTCTTCAAGAGAGTGGGGGTAAATTTTCTGATCCTCAATCTTGCCCCTCACTCCCCTCTCCTTTACAACTGAAGCTCAAAGTTTGCAAGCAGATTAATCGCTATTCTTTTGAAAAATGTAAAGGGAGACTTTGTCGAAGCTAAATATAACACCCTAAGTGATCATCAAAAACCGAAAGTATACACTCGTAACATGGCCTGATAGGCCTCAGTCTAGGGTTCTTGACATAGCTCTTTACATAACCCCTATATTCAGGGTATTGCTAGGTCATTTTACACCGAGGATGTTCTAAAATTAAAGTGATTTGATTAGGGGTATCCTTGCCCGGCTGTCCGGTAGGAACCCCCAATCTGTTTATTCTGAAGTGGTGTGTGCCGCGCACAAATCTGCAGCTCGTAACCTCTACGGGTGCACTTTCCATGCATTCCCATTAAAAAGTTCCTGGATGCCCTATGCTTACGAAACTGTCCAATAAACCCGAGGTGCGTGTGTTTTCTGCTTAGGCTCGGCACGACTTGTCAAGCACCACCGTACAGCTTCAAGCCGCGATTTTATTACTACAGTGCTCATAATCAATGAGGGCTCGAAAATTGCGATAAAAACTATGACGCTTAGTCAATGCATAAAACTATCTGTGGCTCTCCAAAATTTTTCAAAGTCCGGAGCACGAATACACCTTTACTGTCATGAGTAACGGTGGAAAAAGTAACCATTTTTCCCTCGAATATTACAAAGTTCTTTAAAACTTTGACAGAAAAAAATCACCGATTTACGATGTGCATGTGACTAGTAAATTTTCGAATGCAGAGATGGCCCCTTTCTTTCTATCTTTCTTTCTTTCATGTATGTTAAAACCTCCCTAGAACGCGACCCTATGTCCGCTCGTGGTTCCTTGGTGCATCCACTACTCGTATCGCCGCGCTGATTTTGCTCACTTGGCTATGAATTTTCGAAAAATCTCTCTGTTAGTAAATTGCACAAAGGGATCTTCTTCCACTTCGCTCAAGTCTTCCGATTCAAGAGCTGCCTTGGGGTCATGTTTCTTGAGAGATGCATCTAGGCCATCGATAATCGTAAAAGGGATCTGTCCCGATAAGCTTTTTTCCACGTTTGTCAACTCCTGCACCCCTGTCTGGTGCCAATTCCGCAAGGCTTTGCTCTCACTTCCCACAGCGGAGTTATTGTTGCGCTCACCGGTCCCCCGGTGGATATCTTGGTCCACATCCAGCACAGACCAAATCTTGCCATCGGCAATATCAGATGCAACTTGTTCAAGTGCAGAATTAACGGTTTCCAAACCCTCTGTTTTGTTATCTCGATTGCTCTGGTTCTGGTTTATCTTACCCATAATCTCATTGGCAGTCAGCTGGAACGCAAAATATGCCGTGTCTGCCATCTTGAATGTTTCGACATTTTGTTGGGAAATTAACTTTTGTCTCTCCACAGCCAACAGGTTCAAATCGATCAACTTCTGCAAATCTTTGTCTAGACCGTGTCCAAATTCAATTTTTTCCGACATCTGCGTTTTCTCGCCATTCTCCGCATGGTCCGGGCCGGGGCCTCCTCCGCAAGCATGATGCACATGGTGAACAGGCTCGGACGTAGCTATCTCTTGCTCTGAGTTACGCATTCTCACCAAGGGTGCGCCCTTTTTAGCTTCTCTCTTTAAACACCAATATCTGCATAATGATGTGCTGATGTCTTTAAGCATGTCTTGTTTGTCTTGCTTATCTTGCTTATCTTTTTCTATGGGGGTTTCGGTCCCCAAACCACGTAGCATTCGTTCAGGTCCATTATCTCCCATCTTTAAAGACTTCATTGTTGACACAAGAACATCAGCAAAAAGTTGAGGAGCTATCGGCGTCCCATTCTCCGTTCTCCACTTAAACCTATTAATCCTGTTTGCTTGTTTCCGCTCGGATGCCAAACGGTCATTTTTACGGCTTAAAGAATGGGAGTCACGATAAAACATGCGGGTTCGATGAATACCGGCAAGCATCATTTGCTTATTCATATGGCTTGGTGCATGTCGATCACAATATGACTTGAGTGTATCATTAGATGCTACGGCACCCAGAACACCTTTCTCCATCGCCATAAAAAGACCAGCTCTTTTGGCGCATGTTACATGGTAGGCCTGGGTGCATTTTCTCGCCGAACACTGGATACACGCGCCTATCTTCTGCTTGCAAATATAGCACACCAATGTCCATCTGCTTCTTGGAATTGAAGCCACACCCTCAATGGGTTCCAAGTACACCGGGTTAGCGAAGTATACTTCACGGATCCATAAGGCACACACAACATGACTCCACATTCCATTATCTAGTTGCTTGAAGGCGCCAGTTTTGCTGGGGCAAAATGCACACGACACCGAGGAGCCGCGGTTTACCATGCACCTTCGACAGAACCACTGGCCCTCGGGAATAAAAGCAACACCGTAACATTCCTGATGTACAGCGACATTACAGCCATCGCAGTATACAATGGAGTTTGTGTTATCGCACTCCAGGTCGTTACACACGGCACATCTTTGCTCGGAAAGGGAATCGACGCCACCAGTTCCATCGTCACTGCCGTATTTTTCGAAATTGGCATCCATTTTGAGATCATCTCGGCCATCTTGGCCTGGGCCAACCATGGCTATCATCCGCAGCTCTAATTTGTGCCATTCGTATTCTAGCACACTCATGGCGATCTCAAACACTTCACAGGATAACTTGAGTGTCTCGGGGCGCTGCAGGTTGAGCCATTCTAAATAAAGAAGGTCCTGTTCATCCATATCGTACTTCAGAAGTGGGTGGGAAGGTAGAAGCTGTTGGAATCTCGCGTAGCATTGTTTGGCATGCACCCTTGGCCTCGCGCTTGGTCTATATCCATATGCTATAAGGGCCTTTGTGACTTTGCTCGATTTTTCAACCTTGCTGCCTGGGCCACATTTAAACGTATGGTCTCGTAGGGCCGTGTTTATTGTGTACAGCTTTGTTGACGTGCCAAGAGATAGATTATTCTCCCGGTGCGCAAGCTGTGGCGGCGAAGTAAACTCCGAGGGTTTCGACAGTTTCAGAACAAATACCGCAAGCGGGGTGGTTTCATGGAGATTATCGTAAAATTCCGATAAATCACGTTCCTCTCTAGGTCGCGAGTCCATTGGTGATGCCCAGTGTTTATAGTTTGGCAGAGAAACACGCACTAGTGCGACGACCGCGAACATGGGTTGGGGTCGTGCGCGCACCGCATGATCTGAACGGGTGCTTGGTCTCCCAATTCGATTCGAATCGCACACAAATGACGTTTGGGGCCCACAAATTCATGCACTCCCCGGGCTGACTCCAGTGGAACCTGCACTTTTCCGTGCTATCGGAAGAATTTTGGTGGGGTATAAAGTTTAATTGATTAAGGCGAGAAAAGGTATTGCCAAATCCCACCAAGCTTTTTGAGAGAAAAGAATCTAATTTTGGGGCTATAAACCCCATTTCTGGGCTAAATATGGATGTTTTCAGGAAAATTGTGCCCAAAAATGTGGGCTCTTGAAGAAATTTGGTGGAAAGCTTAATGGCCTCAATTCGCTGCCAGTGGAGAGTGGTCACGCAGAACCATTATTACACTCGGTTTTATTTCCACTATACGGTTAACCTTCCCCCTAATTTCTAGCAAAAATGAATTATTATCCATCGCCAAATTCTCCGGCTTCCTAAAAATGTACGTGATCAAGAATCTATGGTACTTGTCCGCTGATCTATCTTTCCCCCACTCTTTCCGTGGTCATGAGCCCTTGTTTGAGTTGTGTTATATGCCGTAGCAGGCCACTCCATTGGTGCCCAGCAACCAAATGGCAAGACACTTTATTTCCTTGACGATTCAACAAGGCGCAAAGCTCCGGGCATACTCGCCAGTTACGAAATTTTGCCATTATGGGTAATAGTACATCATCTACAAGAAAATCTGCCGCAGTGCACAGACACGCCGGTCCCTTCCGTAAATCCTACCAATCGCAGGCCAATCACCACAATTTGGAAGAAGAGTTCAGCGATTTAATTTTGCACGAAGTCAAAAGAAAAAACCAAGAAAAGGCTCTGGGAAAAAGCCTGTCACCCGAGACTTCTTCTTTGTCTCACGCGCCGCCTCCCAATGGCAAAACTTTGAAGAAAGATCATTTTACTGATGACTTAATTGAGGATGAATTCAACGAGTTGAGCCACGGCATTTTAGAAAGTGAAGAACTTACGCGTAACATCTTGCCTGTCACTGGATCTGATGATGATGACGATACGATGCATGTTGATGGTGAGGGTGATGGTGAGTGTGATGGTGAGTGTAATGGAAATGGTAATGGTAATGACAATGCCGATGATGCTGCTGGCAGTATCTATTCCACTGACATTGAAGATATTTCAAAGGTTGACTTCACAAAGATCTCGCTGCCAGCAGTTGCGCGCCAGCCAACTAACCTCACCACGATTCCCCCCGGCCAAAACAGCAGTGCGGTGAGCTCATCAACTGTCAGGTCGAAGGAATCTCCCAATAGCTTGGTACCAGTGGTTGTGAGATGGGTCAATCAGACTCATGAAAAAATCACCAAAGTCTCCATTATTGGATCGTTTTCCAACTGGAGAGATGTGATCAAACTCAAGCGTTCTCTGAGTAATGATAACGAGTACCAAACCATTATAAATTTGCCTCTCGGTGTGCATAAGTTGCTCTATGTCATTAATAACGAGTATAGAGTTCTGGAGTGGTTACCCACTGCGACTGATCAGGAAGGAATCTTTTTCAACTGGTTTGAAGTTTTGGATCCCCAGCACTTGTTCAGCAATACAGGGAATCATGCCAGATACAACTCCGCTGACGAAACCAATGTTCAAACAGCCGGCGAGCATGACTCCAATCAGATACACAAGAAATCCAATAGCTTCCTCATTAAGATGTCGAAGAAGGAGAAAGAAGTGCAACACGAACATGTGGAATTTCTGGAGCATCCGAGTCCAAATGAATATGCCTATCTTTCCTCGCAAGAATCCTCGCAAGTTCCGTCCCACGAGCCGTCTTACCTGTCGTTACTAGAGACGCCGGAGAGCCGCAAAGAAACCATCACATACTCTTCGGAGATCCCAGAAATGCTTGTTGACTACGATTTCTTTAAAAACAAGTCGCCTGACTACGAGCTTCCCGAACCACCCCAGCTCCCCGCTCATTTGAACAATGTATTGTTGAACAAGATGTCGGCGCAACATCAGCCTCCGCCCCCTCAGCCACAATCGCTTTCGATTCCCCAATTGGGTGCTGATACTACATTTGCAAAAAGGCCACCATTGCGTCGGGCGGAAAGCTCTTACTATGCCTCCAACAAAGAGGCTTACCACCGGTCGATTCCGAACCATGTGATACTCAATCATTTGATGACCACTTCAATCAGAAACGACGTGCTCACTGTTGCATGTATTACAAGGTATTCGGGTAAATTTGTTACCCAGATAATGCATTCGCCTGCAGATACCGGGTTAGATGAATGAGGCCGGGTCGGTGTTGAAATGTGAGCGTGTTGAAATGTGGGCGTGTTAAAGTGCGAGCGTATTGAAATGTGGGCGTGTTAAAGTGCGAGCGTATTAAGTGTTGAGGCGCGAGCGTGTGGAAGTGTGTGGGGAAATGCATCGATTGCGTTTCGCGAGTGTTTCGGAATCTCACCATGCACTTGACTTGACACAAGCACCGTGCAAATAAGTATTTAATACATCCACAAATCCGGTAAAATCCCATTGGATATCTTGGAAAACATAAGTGGTAAATTTCTCAAGCGACCTTTTAACCTCCTCATTAATGTCGTGGCAAGTGTTGAAAAACGCAATTAGTCGGGCAGGGGCCCTGGTGTTAAAGACGGGACAAGCCGAGGATACCTCGGACATTGACTTCGACTATGAGGAAAAAAGATACCGGGCCATGGAAAATGTCACAAATCGACTAGAAAAAGAACTCCGGCATTATCTTGATTCGTTGAAAACACTCACCAATGCCCAAGAGTCAATGACGCTGGTTCTTTCCGGGTTTTATGGAGAAGACGAGAATACCATTGCGCACTTATATTACTCAGCCATGAAAGAAATGTCAGAAACATGTGTTGAGGAACTTGAGGAGCCATTTTTGAAAACTGTGCTTAATCCGGTGGAGAGATTCAACTCTTACTATTCGGATGTCAATGAAGCTATTAAGAAACGAGCAAAGAGGAAAAATACCTATGATGCACTACGAATGAAGTTGAGAAAACTAGAAGCCAACCCCAGCGAAGATCCTTCATACGAGCTCAAGATGAATGACTTGACCAAAGAATTGCACCAGGCCCAGGTGAAGTATTCAAGTTATAATGAACAGCTCAAAAAAGAACTTCCAACTTTGGTGGATATGCGGATTCCATATTTGAACCCACTGTTTGAGTCATTTGTGAAAATTCAACTACGCTTCTTTAATGAGAATTTCAGCAAAATCAACGAGGTTGAGCAGAAAATGGATGTACAAACTCGTCTGGATTATATTAATGGAGCACTCGAGGAGAAAATGGATAACATCCTTGATAAAATCAAAGAGTTGAATATTGCAATATAACCATGCGGGCTGGTTTCTCGCCTAGCTTTAGTTTCAGTGCAGCTAATTATCCGGGAGTTCTGAACGAAGCGGTTGTGTTACTTTTCGAATGAGCAAGGGTGGTGTGCTTGTTGAATTTTAAGTATCTGTGCGCTGAAACACGTTGAAAAATGTTGTCGTTTTTTTTTTTTTTTGTCCTTTCTTGGCTGACCTGTTGGAGTTGCCTGATTGAAAAACCTGATAAAAAAGAAAAAGAAAAAGAGAAAGAGAAAGAGAAAGGAAAAAGAAAGGAAAAAGAAAGGAAAAAGAAAGGAAAAAGAAAGGAAAAAGAAAGGAAAAAGAAAACAATGTCCAAATCAACTAAATAGAGAAAATTTAACCGCTTCGATATGGCCCCAAAACTCTTGGTCTCTTTCATTCCAAGAAAACAAAATATCACCTCATT
Organism: Metschnikowia lachancei; assembly: GCA_030572615.1. Taxonomy (NCBI): domain Eukaryota; kingdom Fungi; phylum Ascomycota; class Pichiomycetes; order Serinales; family Metschnikowiaceae; genus Metschnikowia; species Metschnikowia lachancei. Next base: position 88,447 of record JAJMAK010000026.1, read on the forward strand.
AGCACATTTTCCTGGTTTTTTACAACGTTTCAAATATATTTATCTTTCCTCTCAGGTGGGCCCACATGTAGCATGGGGACGGGTTGCGGGTGCGAAGAAGCTCTGGCCCGTTAATTTTCAGATTCCATCGATTAATATAGAATAAACCATATGAAGCATAGAGACAATGTGTCGCCCATAGATGCTAAAAATTCCAAGCAATATAATTAAATTCTCCCCTCTCACCATAAATACACCATACCACATCGATCTAGCCTTTACACTAATAAAAATGTGCAAACCCTCGGACTTTAAATATGGGTCGATAAATATTTGGGCCAAGAGATAATCCGTCCAACTAGGTGCGTTCGCGCAATCTGATGCCGGTACCCGACACCACAATAAATTTAATACCCATTGGATATACTCAGGCCACATCCTGAAACATCATCATATGCTTCGAAAGCGGATTTCTCGATGGAAGTCAAAGTCTGATGGGGGCCAACAGCCGTTCTGTGCGTTTACAGAGCCCTTTTGGCAATATTACATCGAGACTCTTGGCTCCAACACTTGTGCCGGGTATAACGATATCACCCCACCAAATTTCTCCAAATACAATGCAAATTCCTCTGCTGTACTTCAGGTGAAGAGCTTCTTTGGTGCAGATCTCCCGCAGCCTTCTACCAGTCAGGTGATTGCTTCGCTTAAATCGCCCTTTTCTCAAGGTGATGTGGTTAAAGCATTCCACTTTATCCGATTCTTCCAACTCAGTGATAGCGGGTTTTTCATCACCAACGACGGCTTTGATAGGGCAGGCTCTCCGATAGAGCTTCAAGGTGCAGAAAATTGGGAACATGTCATGTGTTATATGGATGCCTTGCTATTTTCAATGTTCGCCAACCTCGAAAGTTTCGAGCCCATTTTGTTCTTGCTGAACCAACACCCAAACGCCTTGGTGACCCAGCTTCTGGGCCTCCTTCGCGTGTACGTTAATCTCATGCGGCTGGGAAACTTAATTACCACGGATATTACTCAGAAAATCTGCGAGTGCTTGCGGAAATTGGGTTTTCTTGAAGCCCTTAGTCATCGCCAACAGGATTGCGCTCCTCTTTTTGAGTTTCTTACCGAGACATTGGCCATGCCTCTATTGACCTTCCGTGTCGAGATTCAACACTCGGGAAAACATGATGACGATGATACAAAGTATTCAAAAGAGCGTATTTTGTTTGTATCTGTTCCTGAGGAGGAGGACCGGCCTTCCGATGAACCTATTTTGTTGGAAGAATGTCTTGAACACTACTTCAACAACTCTATTTCTGTCAAGCGTGAATTAGAGAGAAGAGCCACTATCGAAGAGCGCAAGTTTTCTGCCACGTCGAAGGATTCGGGGGCGTTTTCCGTGCCGGAGCGTAATCCTAGAAATATTTCGGAAACTACCAGACAGTCTCGCTCAAGCACTGCCATTACAATGGCCAGCAGCCGTAGCAAGACTACCGCTTCTTCTGGTCTGGGCCAATTCCAAGTCCGCACAAGATCCTCAACGCTATCAATCTGGTCCATATCCAGCATCGAATCTAAACCTGGCGAAGTGATGCTTCCAGCGTGGATGCTTTTGCGTCTCATGCCATTCTATACTGACGACAATCAGCTCAATAACGCCAATGAAAGCATTGCGAGAAACACCCATGAGTTCGCGAACCGCAGGCCGGTCTTGCCAATTTGTCTTAAACGTTATTCTTTTTCTAGTTCCGACAAATTTGCTCACAGATCCCAAAGGAAGATAGTCATACCGCCGGTGATTGAATTGCCTCTGTTCCTTGCTGATGATGAGCTGGAAGAAAATAGTACAAGCTTCAAGTTGATTTTGGAAAGTGCTGTCTGCCACCGAGGAACGACTATTCAGTCGGGGCATTTCGTTTCGGCAGTGAGGAAGAATGCCCATGTGGAAAATGAAACTCTAGAAGAGTCTCTTGATGCTTCGTGGTATTTGTATGATGATATCAGCTCAACCAGAGTTGTCACCAAGTCTTTCAAGGATATATTTGAGAGCGAATGGCCTTACATGTTATTCTACCGTTTGGTCCCCAACGAATCATCCACAACTGCAAACAGCTTGAGGCTGACTTCTACTGGGAACGTCAGTGCAAGCCCCATTATTGTTCCAAATGGTTACAAAGCTAAGTACTGGTCGGAAGAACCTCTATCCCCTATCCTTTCTTCCGCGGAAAATAGTCTCAATCAGTCACAGACGTCATCAGAAGTGACAGTATCCGAAAAAACATCTTTAACTCAAAAACTGACCAGCGGGAAATCCAATGACTCCTTTCTGAACTTTCCAAGTGCTAGCGTCCCTGTTCCTAATACGCTCCCTAATAGTCCCAACTTCGTCGATATGAGGAAAAGATATTTGTGGTATGTTACGGATAAAGACAAAAATTACTATAAAGAATCTGCGTCGCTTTCGAAAAACGGGAGCCGGAATTTGAGCATTAGTTGTACACCTCAATATAGACGAAACAGTCAATGGAGCGATTTTTCTAATATTAGTGGACTTTCGCTCAATGGAGATGCCCCTTCGGTAGGAAGCCAAAAGCCAACGCTGGAACTTACCAATGAAGTGTTTGAAGGGCAAAGTTTGGCGGGAAATAATAGTGATGGTTCAAAAAATGAACCAGAGGCCCCTTCACATCATAATGTTGCCCCGCTGAAGCAAAAAGTTAAGGAGCACAAGCACCATTTGCACCATATATTCTCACATGATAAAGAAGGACTTCCGTCCTTGGCGAAGACTCAAGTGAGAAAGAGACACACTGAATACAAGAAAGAAAAGTGTGTTATCACATAACTTATACCATTAGACATTATACATTTACATTATATATATTACAAGATACAAAAAATATATTATCATTCAAACAAGCTTCATTAATTGCAAATATAGATTTCACCCTTTCTTCCCGCTGCAGCAAAGACATTTGGCTTAAAGGGATGTGCTGTCAAGCATGATATAACCCCGTCGCTTAGCTTGATTTTCTTCATCAATTGACATCTCTTCCAAGACCAAATGAACACGTGTCCGTTGATATCTCCGCTCATCATATAGGACCCGTCACTGGAGAAGTCGATGTCAATTCCGTAGCCTGCTACTTTGTGGCCCGAAAATGATTTTTTCTTATACCGATATTTCCCCCCTGCTTGGATAACATAAATCGAATCATCCATAGATTGAAGAGCTATAAAGCTTTCCAAAGGATGAGCCGCGGCCGAAGGAATCGAATTTTGTGTAGTATCAGCAATGATCTTAGTGGGTATGTTTATATTCCATTGCCAAAATTTAACCGTACGGTCATCAGATGTGGACATAAATACAGAGTCAGCGTTAACAGCAGTAAGAGAATTGATTGCCCCCAAATGATGATCGTATATCTGAATCGGCGTGTTCGGGGAGGTAAGGTCGTAATGCTCGATCCTCTTATTTGCCAACCCTACAACGATCTCATTTTCATTTTTGGGATTGAATATCGCACAATTGGGAGTCGCTGAAAGCCTGATGCGCTTTATAATAGCCCCAGTCTCTGTTTTCCAGAGTATAATTGTGTTATCGTATGAGCAACTCAAAAATGTGTCGCCATCCGAAGTGAACACCACGTCCTTCACTGCCTTAGTATGGCCAAAGTATCCTCTGATTTTGTTATGGGTGTCACCGTCCAAGTTCCAAAGGAAGATTTTGCCATCATTACCACATGATAGTAGAAGATGGCCCAGTTTGGGGAGGAACCGAAGACGGGTGACCCCTTTCGAGTGACCACTTAATGTAAAATTCACCTTCTTGGGGACTGTCGACTTGGTAGGATTTGAAGCTTTTTCGCCCGTCTTGGGAGTCATGAAGTCGTGGTCTGTATACAATTCTGTTGATATTTCCAGTTTTTTTTCTTCGGATTCGTCACTTTCATCATGTTTGTGTGATTGAGGTGACCCCTGTTGTTGAACTTCTGCTTCATTTTCGCTCACCTCGTTCTGGTCAGACTCACTCTCGTCTGAACTACTAGGTCCACCCCAAGGCCCACAGAAATCAAGCAGTTCAGGATCATTTTTTTGTCTCTTTGTCTTTGAGCTCATTTTGCTTTTCCCAATTCCACGCTTCCTGTCAATATTTGGTACCGGTATGGCTTTTTGAACCACTCCCCCAAATGTGGTCTGCACCGAAGACGTTCCAACGAAAGAAGGTCTATTTTCCGTTTCAAACACGCTATGTGTCTCCCTCTTTGGACTGTTGGACGATTCTGAACCATCTAGGCTCCCTTCGTCTGATTCATATCCCTCAAGATTCATGTGCAAGAAATTCCTATTCGATGGTACGTCATTGCTTGAACCTTGCATAGACAGCAATGGGTGCGAATGCGATAGGTGCAATGGGTGCGAT